>WAAE01022892.1:112079-169425 GCA_013400495.1 Nicator chloris | reverse complement strand
CCCGGGACTGGCGGGCCCCGCGTGTGGGTGGGTGGGCGGGCGGGCTGAAGGGGGTGGGTAGCCCCGACCCAGCTCCCCCTGGGGGAGCGAGGGGCCTCGGCAGGGGCGAGCTCGGCCCGCAGACTCGGGGGCCAGATCGTTCCGGCGGGGCCAGGGGATAACGGGGAGGCGCGGGCTGTGCCTCGCCTCGCCAGCCGGCAGCCCCCCGCCCCCCCCGGCGTACTGTCCCCGCCNTTGCCCGGGACTGGCGGGCCCCGCGTGTGGGTGGGTGGGCGGGCGGGCTGAAGGGGGTGGGTAGCCCCGACCCAGCTCCCCCTGGGGGAGCGAGGGGCCTCGGCAGGGGCGAGCTCGGCCCGCAGACTCGGGGGCCAGATCGTTCCGGCGGGGCCAGGGGATAACGGGGAGGCGCGGGCTGTGCCTCGCCTCGCCAGCCGGCAGCCCCCGGCACTCCCGGGTGTACTGTCCCCGCCAGCCACCCCAGCGGGCTCCTGCGCTGCCGCCGCGACCCTCAGAGACACCGAGGCTTCTCCTCGGCCTGGTGCCCGTCGGTGCTTCTGTCTTGCTTTGCCACGGCTTGGTATGGCAGGGAGGAGAGTAAAGGGGGGGAGCTGAGAGGAGATGGTTTGTGCAGGGCAGGAGATGTATTAGGTTTTAATGTTCTTGCTGTTTTTTGTCTTGCCAGAAGGTTGTGAGAGGACTGAAGTTACCTGACATGGTTAAATCACTTTGTCACATTGAACGTGAAAGGTTCATGCTTCCTTGGAGTGAAACTAACCAAGTGCATGTGCTCAGTGATCTGCTGCAGCCATGTAGTTTTTTACTTTGAGTTGTCATTTTCCAGTATGATCTTCAAGACAGAATTTTTTTTGTCCCTTCTTTGGATGTTGTCACTTTTCTGCTTTGAAAACAATCAAAATCTGCAAAGTGTGCAATAGCAAGGAGCGTATGTTACATTCTTGCAATTCAAATTGAACTTCCTGTCTGATACAGGCTGAAATAATAATTCAGCTCATTTGAAGTCCATAATTTCCAGTGTAAATATGTCTTAGAGCTGAATGTACTGTATTGCAGTTGAACNCGGCCGGCACACGGTACCGCCACACCCCGCGCTCGCCCCCTGCGGCCCCGTGGCCCAGCCCCTTCCCCATCCCCGCCGCGGGGCGCTGCCGGCTGCCGCGGGCCAGGCTGGGCGGGAGCCGCCGACCAGAGCCGCCCTGACCTTCCCCGTCTTTGAGGCGCCAGCAGCGCGGTCCCAGAGGGGCGGTGGCGGCGGAACAACCCCCCCCAAAAAAACCCTAGGTAAATACTCAAGTAGGAATTAGTTGCAGAAACGTTGCTTGAAAGTGAATTCTGATTCCTTAATCAGCTGCCATCTCAAGTTAATGCTCTTTTGCCTTCTTGAGAAGTTCTGTTCAAGCAGTGATTTCTGTATTTGTGTGTAGTGACTTTAGGTTTTCTTTGAACAGCAACAACAACAAAAAAGGTATTTCACAGACCTTCACCTGGAAGTGGCAGAATTACTGTATATAGTTGTCTTGGGTTGCAAAGTGAAATGCCTGATCGCATTTAAAGTGAAGTGATATTTTGGCTCACTTTTGGACTATTTAACTATTTTCCCACTGGGCCCCTAATTATTATTTGTCTCAAAGGTTGCAAGTTATTTGTTGGATGATTTGAAATATATTTGCTTAACATCTCTGTTTGTTCAGGTATTTAGAAAAATGCAGTGGTAACAACTTTCTGTAGTTCTCTCTGCTGGGATTTCTTTTGTCCCTGTTAACAAGAGGATCATTTAGTTAGTGAAAGTTAGAGTATGGTAAGTTTAGGAATTGCAATGTATACTGATAGCTGGTTGTTTTGAAACTCATAGATATTGTGGCAAGTTGTCCATTAAATGTTTTGTTACTGTGTCTATTAGGTAATGAAAAGCAGGGTGTAGCAGTTCTCTTCTCCAGTTCCCCAGTGCCTGCTGTTGTTTTTTTTTTTAAACTGAGCAATCCTGCATTCTTTTTGGGGATGGGAAATGTGGCTTCAGCCTTGCAAACTTGAATCCAGTTTTTAGCTTGCATGAAGAATACTCTGGAAAAAAAAGCATTGTGGCTTTTGCTTAACAACAAAACATTATGTCCTCCTCTGCAGTTACGTGTAATGTATGTCTGTATATTTGAAAATCGTCCTGATTCTGTGTGGCTCTCTTGGGTTGTCGGATTGCAGTTGGGATGAGCATCAAGCTGCAGGCACAGTGAAAGCTTTCCCAGAGTCTTCCTCAGGTGCTTTGTGTACTAGTGGCCTTACACTTACTGACATTTCTAACAAAAAAAGATGTACATCAGGTTGGCATAATTCCCTCATTAATTTGTTTTAACAAAGTTGGAATAGAGGAATAAAAATTCTAAGAAGGGGAAAGTAAATGTATGTCCCAGAAGGAAATAGTCTGGACCTTGTCAACTTCCCCTTTCTGCCTTTCCATCCTTTCACTGTTCACATATCTAGACGTGATTATTTTTAGCTCTAAAAGCATATTTAGGATAATGTAATTTATTGCACAGAGCAGTCCATGACAATTACTTGGTGGAGGTCTCTGAAGTCAGTGGTTTCTGATTGGCCTTGAGCTGTAGTTCACAGAGGGTTCTCCTCCATGGATCAGTCAATTGCTGTGGAGATAATTGCGAAAATACGTCAGAGAAACACTTCTTTCCTTCAGTCTCTGAATGCATAAATTTGTTCCTCAACTGGAAATTTTACAGGTTTTCAAATGGAGAAAGATTGACTGCTGAATTGGTACTTATCAGACAGAGATGCAGTGTGTTGAAGATAAATGGCTGGTGAGGCATGATGCCCCTTAGTAAGTTCCAGTATTTCTGCATCCCTGTGTTACTGTGCATTCTGCCTGGCCTGGGCTTGTTTACTCTAGGAGAGGCTTGAGCAGGGCTTAATCACAGCCTCCAGTCTCTGTCAGGCCATTATCAGGAGAATGGAGCCAGGCTTTTCTCAGGGCACCTCATGGCAGGGCAGGACACAAGGGGCATAACTGGAACAGGTGGGATTTGGGTAGGACACGGGACAGCTGCCCTCTGTATGAGGGCAGTCAGGTGGTAGAACAGGTTTGTCGTCCTCCTTTGAGCTGGAGGAGGCCCCTTGCAAACCTGCATTATTCTGTGATAATTTGCATAGTTTCTCTGTTGGGATTGTATCCTTTCTAAAGGAGGATGATCTGTTATCAAGTGGTTGTTGATGGAGTTGAATAGATGACCTGTTTGAAAGAAGATTAACTGGTCCTGTGATGCTGGTTTCATTGTGTTCCTAGAAAGTGCACACTGGAGACGCTCCTGTCTTTGCAAGTTTTAGTGGCAAAAGAAAAGCAGTTGAAGGAAAAATAGTCTAAAATGGTTTGCTACTTTACTCACCAGTCTAAAGACTGCTGACTCTTTAATTGGAGTGATCTAAAATACCTGCATGATAGGAATTGCAAGAGTATCAGGAACTGAAAAAGCTGAGAGCACTTTCATTGTCCTTATTTTCTTCTGTTAATCAGTAGTGAAGGGTGCAGCAACTGATGGTCCGAACCATGTTTGCTGTGGATTCACACGTGTCACTGGACCAGCAGTACAGGTTTAAGGGTGGTGTTGGTGTTATTTTGTTGCACTGATTCTCAAATCTTCCAGAAAACAAACTTGAATTCAATCTTAAGAGAATTTAACTTCGGTGGTGCATTGGGCTGGCTTTACTATCCTGGGAGCGTGGTTTATTTATGCTGAGATTATTTGTGGGATAAATATAGTCATAACTGGATAATAGAAGGCAATTTTCTCCACTAGCATTAGAATGTATTGGTTTGAGGTTTTTCCTCTTTAAATTCAGTGGGTTTTTTCTTAGTGTTTTGCAGACCAGAAAGACTTTACAGATCTTCTTTGCCTGTGGTGGTTGTTCATTGATTCTTTGAAGACAGCTTGCTTTTTAAATGTGGCAATCCCTGGCAGACCACCTCTGTTTTTCTTTAGCAATTTATACTTTACTATTACTCATGCTGGTTTTTGTTGACTTTTTCAGAAAATGTAGTATTCTTTTAGAATTGCAGGCCTACCTTGCTCCAATTCAGAATGACTTAATTTTTGTAATTGGTAGCAGCAAGCTTACATGTGTCAAGGTCTGATGATGTGGTAAAGCATAACTACTGGCTGAAGCAGCTTTTTGTTCTCTCTCTATACTGCAGAGCTGTGACAGTAGCTCACCTGCTCCAGGTGTCACTGATGCTTACGTGTTTCAGAGAAGGCACCCTGTTTATTAGTCATGTTTTGCCAAGTAAGAAAGTGACTTTTCCTCAAGCTACCCCTCTGAGTAGCTCTGGTGGTGCCACATGAGCAGAAAGATGGACTTTGTGCTGCAGCAAAATCATGTGTTTTGTAGCTTGTGAAGGAAGCAGTAGGAGGAGGTTTCATTGAGACCGGTGGCAGAAATGCGTCTCTTAAGGGAGGAGTTCCCCTTAGGAGTTAAGGGCAGTGTTGGTGTGCTTGTGCTAATCTCACACCCAGAGCTAAGGCAGGAGGGATGGAAGAGGGGTGAGTGTAGATAAAGACATCAAAGCTGGGACAGGCAAAGGAAAAGATTCTGTATTTTTGGATTTTGTAGATAAAAAAAGTCTGCCTGAGACCGTGTAACCCTGGTTTTACTCGAGATCACTTATGCCCCATGTGGAGGCTCTGTTCTCTTCTGGGTCTTTTCTGTCTTATGGGTGCAGCTTTCTCTTGGGTGCTACTGTTCGCTGGGTCCTGCAGCTTGTCCTGCCCTTGGTGCAGTCTGCCACGTGCCAAAGCAGATGGATGCAAAGCAATCACTGGGGATGCCCTGGTACCTTGTAGGATGAGACTTAGAGGGATTGTGGTGAGAAACGTGTAGAGGGATGGAGTTTACTCTTGACGTGTCAGTGTGCAGCCTGGCAAAGGTATTGGAGGATTTTATTTTGATGTTACTGCAAAAGGCCCCTGCAGAGAAGCACTTCAGTTCAGCAGTGTCAGCATATACCTGTTGAAGACACAGTTGCTGGGAGCTGCAGCTTTTATGCACTATATTGGGTTTCCACTTCAGCACTGATTGCTGGGTGGTATTTGGGGTGGAGATAAATTCTCTAGTATGAGCAGATTCCAAGAAATAGAGTGAATAATGTGAATTAAGTATTATACTATGAGCTGGTATAGCTCAGCTTTACCACTGTGCTTTTGTGAAGAAGCTGTTAATCAAATGGACTGTGATGTTCTTAAGTGGATGTGAGGACATAGGTTTGGTTTGAAGTGACAAAGGCAAGAAAATTAATTAGTTTAAGGAAATTATCTCCTTTTCCACGGGGAATTAAGGTGGAATATCCAGTAATGCACTTACACAATAGTAACTTGCAGCAGGTGCCTTTAAAAGGACAGATGTGCCACATCTTAGGAGCTTTCTAGTTTATGGAAATTTCTTTTATCTGACATTATATTAAGTGAATATTCTTGTTTCTGTAACCATGGACAGATTTGAAGCACTGATGGATTTGGCTGGATGGCTCTGAAGCACCTCCGTGTTGCCCTAGTGTTGGACAACATCAGAACCTGTGCTTTCCTCATAGGTTTACAATAGCTCTTAAACCCTTTTATATTATATTTGTCTCATTAAAATACTGTACTGATAAGTGTATCAATACAGTCTTACATGGGTTGTGTCTCACTGAAAAGGACTGGGCTTGATGACACAGATCATTCCCATCTTGTTCTTTCTTTAGGTACATCTCTAAGCTTCTTACATCTGTAATGACAGGCAGAAAACACAAGACAGCATGGAGGAAAAGGTGACAAATCAGAAAAGGAAAATAAACCTTTCCAGGAAGAATGAGTGTTCAGCAAAACCATATATGAATGACACAGGAAAGAGAGTAAGGTTGTAGCAAACAAAAAAAATTAGTCAAGGATCATTAATTTAAACCACTTTTTTTAACTTGTTCTCATTTCTGGCAAAAGGTAAAATTTATACTGTTTCTTATTTTATTTGTTTAATGGTATTTTACTGATCAAAATACAAATACTTTTTTTAGGCAGAGATAGCAAGCTAACATACTAATTTTTAGATCTAGAAACCGTAATTCTACTTTCCATATTTAAAATAAGAATTCCTTGCAGTCTCTAAGGCTTTCTCACAGTTTCAGGATTGAACAGAAGGCATCTGGTGCTTGGGTGAGGCTGTTGTGCCTTGAGGGACTAAATGAGGTGCAGGGCTGGCATACAGCTTGATCTTGGATTTGTATGATGGTACGGGGAGCTGTTAAGGGTGAATGCACATCTTGTGTGTGGGGAAGTTTAATATGGCAATAGCTAACTTGCTTTAGCTTCAGAAGAATAAGCTGGTGGTTATTTTGTTGTGCTTGACTTCAGTGTTAGATGTGTGACTGCTGAGCATCAATACTGTTAACTAGATTTGCCCTTTAATATTTAGGAATATCTGATAGTGATGTAACTTCATGTGTTGGAAGTTGAAGCTATGATGATCCATAAAACATGAATCAACATGATTTTCACCTGTGCTGGTTGTTGGCTCCACTGCAGCCATCCCAAACTACACACTTCTAGATACACACAGGTCTGGAATGGAAACTGCAGGCATCAAACCTAAGTCCTTCTGATTTCCAAATATGACATGAGTCCTACCTCTCTGCAGAGTGGGCATCACTCAGCAGAGTTTCCAAGGAGTTGGTGCCATGGTTTTAGGGTGGTTTTTCTTCAACATAAAATTCTCTAATACAGGCTGAAGTTATTTGATTTCTGGATCAACTCCAGGTTAGGCTGGTATGCAGCAATTATAGATATGCAATCAATATAACCTTTTTACTTGTAAAGGACTAGGTTTAAGTTGTTTGGGAGGTGAGTGTGGGGTTGGTTTTGTTTTTTTTTTAAATCTGTTGTACTTGGGTGTTTTTTTAATGTCCGATGCATTTTCCCAGAGGAGTGACCACACTGGGTAAACTCCTCCAGACTGAGGTATGTACTGCAAGTATCAGTGGAGAGCTCATCATGGTGACTAACACCAGATTGTAGATCTCTTTGGAGCAGTTGAAACAGTAGTGGTGTGGCAACAAGACTTTGAATTTTTATGTTAGTGTGCAGGCTTGGTGAGTTTGATGTTGGCTATACTGCCTAGGTGTCTGATTGTGAAATAAGGATGTTTAAAGCTGTGATAGCAATTGTTCTTGGTAGTCGAATTTACCACCCTGAAAACACAGATGCTACTTGCTGTTAGGCCATTGATCTGATAAGAGATTTGCTCTTCTGTAAGTCTGGCCAGGTTTGTATAACCTTAAAACTTCCAGACTAAAGTCTGAACCCATTTCAGTTCCCATTTGTATGAGTAAAGCTCAGACAGCCAAAGGCCTAAAATATGAAAAGAGCTTTCTTGTCCAAGTGTGCACAGAAAGCTGGGCCTGGGAGTACCCTCTGTGGATATCTTGGAATGTGTGTTCTGCTTCTCTTAAGAATGTGTCAAATCTTGTACAGGTGTGTGAGTAATTGACAGCTAAAGGAAGCCAAAATAACTATTATGTCCTGTGTCCTAAAACAACATTTCATACCTTTCCAGGCTTGCAATGCAATTTAAACATGTAACTCCAAAGTTCCTGGACAGGGATTGCAAAGAGGGACTAGTGGCTGACAGATCTAGATGTTAAGCAAGTATAGTTTGCTTGAAGTGAACTCAGGTCTTAAAATATAATGTAGTGGGGTTTGAGTGCAGAATTTTTGTGTTTTGAATTTTAGCACAATTCTTTAGACTTTCAGAGAGAGATCAGGATGAATAAAAATGGATTTACTTTCTTGAAAAATGTACTGTTGTGATAAAGCCATCAGCTCAGGCCTGTCTAGACTGCTGTGCATGCTCTATGCTTAATCCCTCTGGAATAGAGAGACTTGTGTTCAGAAGTGTGGGATGCCTTCAGCACCTTCACTAGGAACTGCAGATTCTCACCACTATGAAAAATCACGATTTGTATCTTGAAGTTATTACTGGTTCAAAGATAAACATCGAGTCTACTTCAGCCTCATTGACAGGATAGAAAAGGATGGGCAGTAAGCTTGTATTAAACAATGAGCTAGTGAATTAATTCTTGTTATGTGCCATTGACAGGACACTCTTAGAATGGCCTGTGGATGGTGAAATACCTGAGGAGCTAAATACATGAATCAGTTGGTGTAAGCCACTTGCAGACAATCCATGTTAACAGGTCAGTTGTTTACAGTAAATGAGATCAAGTTGAAACAACGAGCACTTGCCAGCTTGTTCAGATGGTGTAACTTCTGAAATATGTGAAGACAAGGTGGTAACACCCAGTTTTGTTCTTGTTCTCCACTTTTGTACATGAGATGTGACTTCACACTGAAATAGCACTACAAACCAAATCTATAATTAGAAATTAAACCATTCAGTATCCAAGACTTTTATTTACAAGTCTAGGATATGGAGGTGAGTTTGTCCTACTTATCCCAAAGAAAAATTCAGGCCGGTTGAGAGGTGTTTCTCGATGCTAATGCTCTAGCCAAGTGTTACACTTATTCCTATGATCTTTCTGATGATTTTGTATGTTTGTTTTATAGTCACTGGCTCTGGTTGAGGATTCAGAATGGGAGACAAGCCTATCTGGGAGCAGATTGGATCCAGCTTTGTACAACATTACTACCAGCTTTTTGATGCAGACAGGACTCAGTTAGGAGCAATATATGTAAGTATCCACAGAAAAGGAGCTGGGGCTTTGTCCCATTATCTGTCTGGGATTCCCTGTTTTGATGTGTGAGAATACACAGGGTGAGATAATGGGCTTTATCCTGACTCCAGAATGCCAGTCAGTGCAATCCCAGTCACTTTTATTTATTGCTTTTCTTTTATGTTTCACTTGTGTTTTGAGCTTTGTTTGCCTTATAGGCAGTCAGACTCACAAAAGCCCTGTTTAGCTGTAGGCAGTGATTTGTTTGGGAGGGGTTTGATGATAATCCTGTGATGAAGTGCTCTGTAAAAGCAAACATTCTAGTCTTAGTTTGCCATGAATTTACAGGCATGGATTTGCTTGGAACCCTCTTGAAGTGGGATGTAATTTAAGTCCTACCTTGTGTTTAGCAGTTCTTGCACGTGTTTCTTGGACCTCATGCTATATTAATCCTCTGAACATTAAAATAGATTTACAGTTTTAAATCCAGTTTAAACATGTAGAATAACATGTTGAATGGATGTAAATTTAGTTTAAATTTCCTCAAACATTAGGTTTTTATTTTTGCTTCTTATTTGGGTGAGGTAGACTTGGGTACCAGAATTAAAAACTGTGACTAACAAACCCAAGGAACATCAGCTTTTAGTTTTGGGGGAAGATTCCTCCAGAGCTTGCAAAGTGCTCTGTGTGTGGAGTCGACTGCTGATGGTGAGGAATGCTGCTGGATGGCTGAGGAGTTGCAGCAAGACGTTCAAGGTTGACGTTCTAGAGGCATATCCTGTTTTTCTGGCTGGTTTTTCATCTGCTGGATGAGCTGTGTGAAGTTTCAGCAAGCTCTTGAGGATTGAAATGGTTTTACACCCTCTGACACCCCTTCTTATACCTCAGCAATATCCAGCAGCACTGATACCATTTGCTCTTGGGATTGTTGTGTACTTGCTACCTGCCAGATTGTTGGTTTATTTTGCCCAAGAAGCTGTGTACAAAGCCTAGAGAGGAAGAAAACCAAGCAGTTAGTGTTCTAACCACAGCTCTAAATATGGAGGCTCTTAGTAGTTTGTATTTTATTACTAAAATACATTCAGTCCTCAAAATGGTGGTAAATACAAACTAATTTAAATTCCTGGAGATAGGGCCTTCCACACAGTAAACTCCTGGCTTTTTTTCACCCTTAGGGTCTTTCTGCCTTCCATCATTCAATGAAGAGTCCTGTGCACATGTAATTGGGAGAACTATTATGCAGGTCACTGTTGTATGTTTTTTATGGCGTTCCTGAACTGTGCAAAATGGGACCACCCTGTTTTGTGTGGCTGAAATGCACCAAGATCACAAGTTGTCTGAGTTTGGGGAGATGATGAAGAAAAGGGCTTTTAATGATGAGCTTTTTCTCTTCAGAGACCCTGGGGGAGCAAACAAATTTTATAGCATGCAGGAATGCAGCAGGGAGCTTTTAGATTTGGTTTGTATTCCTGTATCACTACATCCACCACAAGACTGACTTCATCTTTAGTGCTGTAATCCAAGTCAATTAAGACTTTTGTCACCTATTCCAGGTAGGGATCTGGCCAGTCACTTTTGAATTGCTTCAGTTAGGTGAGTTGGAGTACTACCCTGCTGGTGTAACCCATGTTGTCAGTTTTCTTCATGTATTTTTCTCTTTCCACATGCTTGACTTTGTGTCCATAGAATTTTTATTTTCTTTTTATCCCTTAGATTTTCTTCTGAAAGCTGACTTTTATCCAAAGGCAGGAACTCCTTTTGCTGGTAGACTTGTGATAATGACATATAGTCTACTTAATTTTTAGTTGATTGTTCCAAACTTCTTCAATTGATTTTGCTGGTTTCTTTCTATGTCCCTTTGAGGTAGTTTTCAAATAGCTGGATTCTGAGGATTTATGCTAAATAAACCAAGTCTGTTGTTAGGATTGCTTCAGGGTTACCTAAGTTGGTGACGTTTTTCTTTTCCCCCCAGATTGATGCATCATGCCTTACGTGGGAAGGACAGCAGTTCCAGGGCAAAGCAGCCATTGTTGAAAAACTCACTGTAAGTCTGTAATCCTTCCTGAATGTTTTGGGAAACAGTTATGAAGACTAGAAGATAATTGCTTCTGAAAATTTGAGTTAGACTTAAGCAGTTCAAAAAATCTTGAACTTGTGCTTCCAGATTAGGTCTTCAAGAAATGTTATGAATTACTGCTGTGTAGTGGGTTATTCCACTGATGGCTCTAATGGTGGAATGTTATTTGACTCCATAGTTTGCAAGGTTATTTTGTGACTGCAATTGTATTTGACATTATTGATTTATTTTTTTTAAAAGGTCTAATGCATAAGCTGCCTCTGATCTAGAGGAGTGAAAGGTGCCTTTGCTCTTTTAAGGCATGCCAAGGAAGAAGCAATAGCAAACCTGTTACTTGGATCTGTCTGTGATAAAGGCTAGACACATTACAGCAAGGAACAACTTGTTTTCTGATACGTAAACTGCAAATAAGCTCTATAGTGGAGAAGCTGACTTATCCTCAATGCAGATTTGTCAGCAGTTCAGATATGAGCAGGTATGGTTCAGGACTTTGAAACGTGTTTCCTCTTCAGCAAGTGAGAGGACACTGGAATTCTATGTTTGTTTAGTTAAACTAAAAAAATTTTTATCTTCTTGAGTAAATCCGTGCTTCTGTTATAAAACTGGGGGTACTTGTAAGCTGTTAGGAGACCAGAAAGTTTGTTTCTCATGCAAGATATGCAGAGGACATGCTTTTTAGGTCACCAGACAGTCTGCTCTGACTGTGGTATTTCAGACATTTTTAATACACATTGAGAAGAAAAATAATTGTAACTTGACACTTGGCTTATTGCACAGCTGCTGCTCCTGTGTTTTGGAATTGCGTCTTTTGCCTAAGGCATCTTTAACTATAAAGACTGAGGTTTGACCTCAGGTCTGTGCTTTAGGTACTAGTGTTGCCTTTGAGAAGGCTGCACATCTCAGAAACAGCAGCAACTGCTTGCTTGTAGGTGATGAGATACCCAAGCTCCAGGACTGCTTGTTTGTGTACTCAGTGTTCTTTAGACTTTTGGGCTTGCAGCCACTTAGATACCCAACCAGCCAAGCATTTGCTTGGCCACAGTGTCTGATTGCGGCCTTGGATTCAGCCCAGTGCAGATCCAGCCCCTTTCCCACTGTGACATAGCTCATCTTTACCTTCCCTGTCTCTGGTGCAAGGTGGACTTTCTGGATTTATGTGCCTGCTGCAGTCATAATTGGTGTGTGAAGACACACTACTCTGCTTTAGGGAAATTTTTTCTGGCTTGTATCCACCTGCTTAAAGTAAGGAGGAAACGCACTGAAGTTACTCTGCGCCCTTCCGCTTCTATGGCTCTTTATGGGCTGTATCAGCTTACAGTGACTCTAATGTTGTTCAGCATTCCTCTGTCAGCACTGAGCTGCCTGGGCTCCCTTTGCTGTGTCAGCTTCATGTGCTCACCTACTCTGCTTCTGGAGCTGCTTAGTCAGTTCAGCACATCCCTGAAAGTTTGACACCGAAGTTCTTTCGCACTTCTGTGGTCTTGTGTCCTTTGGTGCCTGGCTGGTGAACCGATGAAAGCACAAAGAGGTGGCATTTTCTTTTAGATCAAATTCTTTGCTGTGTGACAGCAATGGCACCTTTGCAATGTGCTAATAGTAGGGCAAGGTTGTATGGGCATTGCTCTGCAGGCCTGGCACATCTGTGCTTTGTTACAGCATGGGAGTTGACACTTATTCCTTCTGTCCTAATTGGTTCTGGACTTGTTTTACATAGACTGCCTGTGCTAATTAGGGGCAGCCTGATTTACATGGAGCATTTGAGATAATAATTACGTCGTTCTATGAACATACGGGACCAAGGAGGAATCTGAGACAAGTATTCTTGTTGCCAGCAGTGAGTGTATGCTACTCAACTTTATTCTTGCATAATTTCTCTTACCTGACTTCAAGGAGATTCCATAGTTTTCATAGTGAAAAACCAGTCAATTTCTAATGTCAGAGGATGGTAAAAACCTTGCTTGTTGTGTGGCTCCATAGACACTTTCATTGTACTTTTCATACCACAAACTCCTTTGCTCCAGTACAGATGGATGCCTATAAGCAGCTATCCTTTTGAGGTAGCCTCTGCCTATCCTAAAAATCAGTGATCTTTCCTGTCACCTACACTCCTACTCTTTCCAGTGGGATTTCTCCCAATGCATCACATGAATAGCTCACTAGGCTGGCCAGCTATTTCGGGTCCTTTCCTCTGAAGAGGACAATCATAGAATCTTTAAGGTTGGAAAAGATGTCCAAGATCGAGTCCAAGCTTGTTAACTATACCGTAGCACTAAGTGCCATGTCCAGTTGTTTCTTGAACACTTCCAGGGATGCTAACTCCACCACTTCGCTGGGCAGGCCATTCCAATGCTTAACCTTTTCAGTCAAGAAATTCTTCCTAGTGTCCAACCTGAACCTCCTCTGATGCAGCTTGAGCCCATTTCCACTTGTCCTGTGGAATCAGGTACTTGAAACAGCCACTGTCTTACCCAGCCTTGTCTTTGGTTCCTTGTCACTATTTTGCAGAGCTCTTGGTTCCAAAGCCTTTCCTTCCTCCCTGGACACAATTGCATTCATTCCCCTTCATCCCTCTGCTTTTTCAAGAGCATCTTTTTGCAGGGCTTGTTCAACAAGAAGCTCTTGTACTGAGGTGGGACTAGGCTTTGGAGTACCCTTTTGTCAAAGGAACTCCCAGTCCACACTTGTGCAGGCTGTGTGGGCATTTTGCACATTCAAGTTCAGGATGGTGACCCTGGAAAACAGTCTGCTGGTCATTTAGAAAAGAAGGCTCTGGATTTGTCTTGTTACTAAATGTCTGTTCCATACTACAAAGCAGTTGGATCCCTTTGCACTTCCGAATTGGTTGGGATTGCACTCCCAGCCAAGAGGAAACACCCCGCAGCCTTTATTAAAGGGTGTTCTTGAATAATGTCTCTCTACTTATAGGGCTGCTCCCTACACTTCATTTGCTTCCTCAGGTCCTGATCCTTCCACAGTTTCTGTGTTCTCTGTTATCCAAGGATTTAGCTTCCTGGAATTCTTCCTAGAGCCCTAGGCTTGTAAAGCCAAGACTGTATACAGCAGGACTTGTGTCTCTACCTAGGCCTTCTAGGAAGTCTTTGAGGCTCCTTCCACTAGAGGGAAATGCAGACCTTGTTAAGTATACATTTGGATCTGTTTCAACCTGTGTCCAAATCAGGGAAATGCAGCAAAGGCATCCAAGTGCCACCTGAGGTTTGAATGGCCACGTCCTGCCATCCTGTGCAGTTCCTGGACTTTGAGTATCTACCACATGGTCACCCAGAGTTCCATCCATGCTGAACTGCCACTAAAGCACCTAGCAGTAATGGAGCTTTTGGGAGAACAGTCCCAAAACTGCATTTGTGTGACAGGACTCTCAGATCTCCCAGATATTTCACGTTCACTGCTTAGCTTAATGCTGGAATGTGCATGTGGTCTAAGTTGGAAGACAGGAAATACTTGCCAATGCCTAGTGTTTCTCCAGGTGTGTTCCTTGCACATGGACCTCCATTGGCTCCCTGAGTGTCAAGAGAATTAAAAAGGGGAAGGGTGGATATGTGGATTTCAAGTCTTGAAGATTTCATCCATTTTTCCTTTCCATTCATAGCCACTTTAACAAAAAAGCAAATTCGGAGTTGTCTGGTAAATCTCAAGTATTGGATGATAAAATCTTTTAATGCAGTTCAGAGCAGAGGTTTGTTCCTTCATCATGAGAATTTTGAGCTTACAGATGATCTGAAGACCTTCAGGCAGTGCAATTAGAGTAGGAAAAGGTACCATTTACTGTGTATGGTGACATTATTTCCTCTTTTGGTGCTTGAAAAACACACCTGTTAAAATATACCCCGCATGAGTAGTGCCCTCATTTGCAAAAGTTCTCTGTGCAGTACTGCCACAATAGTCTAACACTTTATAATGCTGGATTTGCTCAATCTTTGTTTTGTAAGTTAAATAATTCATTTACTGTGTTAAATAATTCAGTTTCCTTATTTTTGATTTCTTTTCATTGCAGAGCCTCCCTTTCCAAAAAATACAACACAGCATCACAGCACAAGACCACCAACCTACACCTGATAGCTGTATACTCAGTATGGTTGTGGGACAGCTTAAGGTAAACTCTTTCCATTACAGGTTAATGAGTGCTTATGTCATAGATTTTTGCAGGATTCTGAATCATCTGATTTCTGAATACATTTAAATGCTCTCAAAGGTTGGGAAGGAACAGGGGTAAGCTTGCATTAGAATATTGTATCTCTGCTGTTCAAGACTGTCAAGAAATGCTCCTTCCTTCAGATACCTAGTTCTAGGTAAAACCACCTGTAATTTCACAGTCATGTCCTGCCAAGCAAAGTATTGTGAATTTTACTGTGCAGACAAATATCATGTGGGTTCTAGAGGCATCAGTATTTCTCTTACCCTGATACAGTAAGGTTTTGGTGTCCTCTGTTGCATTTAAAAGCATTGTCATGCTGTTCTTGGACAATTTAAGCACATCTAGTTTAACATCCTCCTTGATGTAATGTTTGCATTGAGCTGGGATTTAGCAGATTTTCATTTTGTTAACTGACCACCCTTCAGTGAGTGCATACTTTTTCTTTACTGTCATAGGACACAATAAAATCTTGGTGTTAGTACAGTCCAGTATGTCTGTAATCAAAACTGATTCAGCAGTGGGAATGTTGCCTCTGAGATCAAACACTTATTGTTGCAACAGCTGCTTCTGGTGAAGAATCAGATTCTTTTTCAGGCTTAGTATGACCATATTGCTGTGTGAGGGATACTACTGAACTGTGTAAACTTACCCAATATACCAGGGCCACATAGTTGTAAATTAATGAAGCTGCTTATGAATGAAAGACATTGTCCTGGAATTTGCAAAAAATACTCTGTATGTAAAGGCAGCTGCAGGCAGAATTTGCTCACAGTGGGTGGTATTCATTTAAAAAAAGTGAAATTACGTAGCAGTAGTTAAAGTTATCAGAGTTCGTGTGGTCCAGCCATGCTGTAAAGTCAGGCCTCTAATGCCATCCAGTCTCTAGAGTTACCTGCACCCAGTTTGTTTTAAAATAGCTGTTTAGATTTCCTTTTCCTGCTAACTCGATGGCACCTGTAGTATCAAAGCATGCAAACTTCCACTGACACTGTACTGTTTACTAAACAGACATAGGACTGAATGTTTGAATCTGCTTGCTAAGCTGTTCTCTGTTCTGGGCTGGGCAGCTGAAAAGAGCAGTGCCCAGTGTAATGCATCCACTGCTAAACCTAACATAGACAGCTTTGGCTCTCATTAAAGTTGCTGCTGCTTCCTAGCTGCAAGTTGGATTCCAGGTTTTTTGTTGCTCAGTCCCACCTGCACACACTCCATGGAAAAGCACGTGACCATGGAAGGCACTGAATTACAGGACACATGTGCTGATCTCCTCAGCCTTGCTCTTGGGTGTGCACAAAATTCTGTGATGTGATCAAGACCTTTTGACTCAATTTCTTGAGCCAGTCACATCTGCACCTAGTTTTGCACAGTCATGTTTTTAAGGTTATTGCATAATTATCAAGCAGATCGCAGCTTACAGCGGTGACTATGTTGGATCCTGTGGCAAGATACCAAATTCTGAAAGGTTCTGTAAAGCTATTGGGTTTTCTCAAATCATAATCCATTAATATGGAGGGATTGTAAATACAGTCTGGGGGCTTTCCATAAATACCATGACTTGACATAAATACCATACCAACTATATTGCTCCTCTATGCTATGAAGGGATAACATGAAAGGAATAAAGAAAATAATACATCTAGTATTTTCTGATGTACTTTTCTTAACCTCTGAGTAATTTCAGCTTGCTGAAATTACTCAGTATAATTTGGGGATCATGCGTTAGAGTATCCAGGCATTTGGAGAGAACATACTGGGTTAAAGTATGCCTACTGTCATGATCAAATCCAACTTGCTTGTGAAATTTAGTAGGTGAGGAAATGTTTTTCCACTCTTCACATTTATGTGTCTCAAACCTTAGGTTTAAAAATCACATCTTAATACCTGGAAACACTGCTCACAGAGCAAGTGTCCAGAAAGTCCAAGTTGACTTAAAACTTCCACTTCACACTTCTGCCCTGTGTGAGATTTATAGAGGTGGATAAATGAAATATCAGGGACAGTCTGTGGCATGAATGAACCTGTCTGCCATATGTAGTGAATGGTTTTTTCTCATGCCAGTTCACACCTTGACAGCTATTTTACTGCATCTGAATGCTGCTCTATGTGCAGTAAAGTAACTGAGAAAAACTGGGTGCAGGTGGTGCATTTTAACAAGTGGCTCACATGCAGCTCGTTTAGCAGGTAACACTGTAACAGGCAAACGTGGAGCTGCATACTCACTGTTATTTAAAGCTGCCTTCTTAGTGATGTGGCTGCTCAGCCTACATGTTGCTCTCAAGGAGAACTGTAGGAGGATTTTGCACAAGGAAGGGCACTTCCAAGACCACCAGTAGCATGCTAATATACCAGTATGAACTATAAATAAATTTTAAAAAAAACCACCAACTTGTGCAGCAGAATAATCACCTGCACTGAGGGGCCTGGGCACAACAGCTTCTTTGAGACGATGCTGCAGAGTAACAGAGCATCTAAGCAGGTGAATGTTACTAGCAGGGATCTAACTCAATGGCTAAAGCAGTGCAGTAATTGCTTTCAAAGATCCTCTTTAATGGATGCTGATAGGTATTAATGTTTGGGTGGGGTTATCCTTTTGTAGAGGTATAATAAATATACATCCATTTATTCTAATCCTGTTGGGTTTTATTGCTGTTCATTATCTGAGTGCTGCTTGCTTGCTTCAACTCAGCATCAGTTTAAGCCTTTAGGAGTGAATTCCTTTTGGTGTGACCCTGCTTTGCCAATGTTCATCCAGAATGTCACCCCGTATCTTCAGTGTGCTTCACTTAGTAATGTATTTCTCCTGTCATGCTCAGGCAGATGATGACCAAGTTCTAGGCTTCCACCAAACCTTTTTGTTGAAAAATTTTCAAGGTGCCTGGGTGTGCACCAACGAAGTCTTCAGGCTAGCCCTCCACAACGTTTAACCCTCTGCCTTGCCTGTCTTCCAGTCCTCGCTGTCCTGGTTGAGTAAGGAGCGCTCTCTTCTCGCCCTTCTGTCCCTTGAGCTCGCCTGAGAAGCATGGCTGTGGCTTGTGTGTTCTCAGAGCCATGTGGCAGATCTGTGGCTCTCCCCAGAGTGTGATTTTTGAAGTGATCGATGCAGAATTAATTGTGAATAACTAATTGTTATGCAGTGTTTCCTAGTCTTAAAAGGAAAAGGAAATTTGCAATTAAAATCACTGGATATTTTTGTAATGCATGCTCAACACTTAAAGCATTGCTTAAAGCCTGTTAAATAAGGCTTAACATCTGAAAGAACCTGCAGTCTCAAGTAATTAGCCTTCCCTTTGAGGTAAGGGTTGTTGCAACCCTGCAGTTCAGTCAATAATTGCTGGGGGTGCTGGTGAAGAAACCTGACCAGGCAAGAGGAGGAAAGTTGTGTAGCTAAACCTGAAATGCAAAGCAGTGTTGCATCTCAAACTCTGACATGACTCACTGCTCTGTGAGCTGAGGACTTCCTTTTGAGCGTGCAGGTCAGAAAGGATGTAGAAAAACTGAAAGGTCAAAAAGCTGCCAAGAGTGTGGGCAACGAAGAGCTTGTGGAACTTGGAGAGGAGGTGGCTAAGGGCAATCTGCTTGAAATGTCAGTGAAAAGTAATTGAGTACTTCCAACAACCTGAAAGCAAACTATTCTCAGTGGTGCCAGTCAGTGTAACAAGGGACAGTGGTTAGAAACCATCACTTGGAAGGTACAGATGGGACACAAGGGAACATTTTCATAGGTAGACTGAAACCCTGGGAAGTGGTGCCTGGACACCTTGTGAAATATAGCTTCTGTAAGAATTTGAAGACTCTGCTAGACAAAGCTGTGGCTGATGCAGTGAAATATGTCCCTTCCCAGGACAGGAGGATTGGATTAGATCTCTAAAAGCCCCTTCTGGGGACCTTTACCATCCGTGGACCAACGCAGCCCGTTCTGTGATGCAGAGCTGCTGTAGTCTGTGCTCATGCTGAGCAAAAGGCTGGCCTGGAAATCAGAGGATTCTTCCAGTCTGATTCTGGGATTTCCTTAATTTTTGTTTTAATTCAATGATGTCATGGAAGAAATTGAACTGCACAAAGGAAAGTTTTATAGGAAGAGTAAAGCCCCTTGTGTTTCAAGACTGGGCTCCCACCTGGAATGAAAATCCTGAGTTGGACATGCCTGAATTTGGTGTGAAAAGTAAGGACAGAGAGTTTCAGTGGTGTTACCTGAGCTGTGATGAAGATCTAAAGTAAAATGGGATAGGATTAGTCTGTGTTTTCTGGGGCATCTTGAGTCACTGCACTGTGAGCTTTTGCTGTGTGCTAATATTACATAGTCAAAATTTGGGAATGGACTATAAAAGATATATTTCACCTTGAATATAGTCAAGGTTTGTTTTTTTTTTTTAAATTATACTGCTCCTCTATGCTATGAAGGGATAACATGAAAGGAATAAAGAAAATAAAAATATGTGACTTCATTGTGGGAATTTGCTGTCTGTACCACATCAAGTGTTTTGGGGGAGAATTCCCTTTTAGTCTTTCTTCATGCATCCAGCCCCAAATTTCTTAAGAAAGGAGGAAATTTTCCTTAAGCCAAAGCATCAAGAGCAGCAGTGCTCTTATCAGAGGCTACCTAGGCTTATCAGAAATCAAGGAGACCTACACTAAAGCTTATCTGGCGATGGTATGTTTTTTCCAGAGGTGTATTCTAAAGAATACTCATGTCAGTAATGACAAGCTCAAATTTGGTGTGAAAAGTACTTATGCCACTTGAAATAGATGCCTCAGTGATCTGCAACAAGGAGGGCAACTGAAAGTTGAGAACCTACGAACTCCCAAGCAGTGGTGAGGCTCTCCTGGAATGGGTTACATTGGGATACCCAGGAGAAGCTGGAGAAGGCACAAACCCACGGGCTTTAGTGCACAGGCCACCTCTACAGCACAGATATGTGAGCCTCTCTTCTGGGCATGTGTAGCAGGGATAATACTTCCTTTGAAATAAATGCCATGATTGCTGTCATATGTGCTAATGCACAAAATGGACAGCTGGTCTAACCCAGCAGAATAGCTTGTGTTCACACTGGGCTCGTTCCTAGGGAGCCTCTGCCTCATGCAAAGCAGGTGTGTATTGAGGGACAAGCTGCCCTGTTTGTCTGCTGGACAGTGACTGCTGGCACTTGTCTTGCTTTGAGGATTTTTCTCTCATTCAGTCGTGTATTAAACACTGACTTGCTCTTATTCCTGGCCTTACTTGTTGCCTTCTTAATTTCTGGCTGTAGTAGTTTCCTCATTCACTTTGTTCTTCATGGTTTTATAGTAATTTGTCTTGCCTGTTCTCCCCATTCTCATTATATTTTTGCAAGCCTGAAGCATTGTACTCAATTTACTTTATTCAGTAGGAAACCATCCTGTAGCTGGATCATTTTTCTTGTCCTTTTGTGACCTTATTGCAGCATTTTAATTTTTTTAACTTATAAGACATGCATGCAGGATTTGATATGTGGGTGTTCTTTACCTATTTATGCATTTGCCTACTTATGGGTTTTGGTTCTTTGTTCTTCCCTAACAACTGCTAACCCTGTGCTTGCCTTGATAGCTTTAGAGCTCTCAGCTGGTTTAATAAATAAGTATCTATCATTATTTCAGTATCACTTTCTTGAGGGGCCAGTCTAGGGCCCACTTTGGTTTACCTCTGTGAATTAGCATACACTTACTGAAACTGCACTTCATGTACACCACTTAACTTCCTAGGCACTTGTCACTCTGAAATCCTTGCAGTGGTTTTTGGATCTGAATGCTTCCTTTCCATGCACCTGATGCCACCAGTGTTCTGGCAGACTTGCTGTTCTGTGGTACAACTGGTGTCCTTTGCAAGTTGGTCCTCAAAGCTGACTTGTTTCACAGTCCATGAATATTACTTCTTTAAAGTAAAGTTTCTTTTTTGTTTGCTTTGCTCTTCAGACTTTTCATTTGTTCTCAGTGAACAACAGCAGAGCATTGCCAATGAACATCCAGTGCTTTGACAGTCTCTTTCATGAGCTGCTCTGGCTGCTGCTTTTCAAGGCTCTTTTTTATAAAATTCCCCCCTTTTCTGAAGCTGAATAGTCATGTGTTGAAAAAATAAAGCTTAAAATCCTCCAAAAATGCTGAATTGAACACACTACAGCCACCGTTAGAAGACTGTTTTGTAGTTGATCCTGTGTGCTGATCAGATTAAATCCTGTTGTGTGATTTCCAGCTGATTGATTTGGGAATCATTTATGTTGTTTTGAGGATTTAATTCCTGCATGATGTCTCTGAGAAGATGGGTAAATAAAGATTAGGTGTGAGTACTAGTCTCCCTCTAACACTATTTTCTACTTTTGTAGTAATACTGTAAATACCAGACATATTGTCAGAGGCAGGAGTGGAGGCACTGCTGCAGCCATTCCCTGTGCTTAGAACATATTGTCACAGCTGTAGTGAATGCTCTGCTTCCTTCCAGCCGTTGCTGGACAGTGGAAGTGGGAAGTATTTGTGTTTCTGGCCAGCTGTACCTGCTCTGGCAAGGCTTTCAAAGCCCAGATCACCTGGATCATCCAGGCAACATGTTGATACCAACCTCTACAGAAACTCCTTCTGCCATCAACCCAAAGTTCAGCAGCTAAAAATTGAACCACTTTCTCTTAACCTTGATTCCTGAGCAAGGGATTTGTGATTCAACACTGAGGCAGGCATGTTCCATCAGTGTGGTTCGTGACATGTCAGCAAGTCTTCCACAAAACTCCAACTTCAGATGCTGTTGCAGGATTTCCTTGTCTCTGGGCCCTGGGTGTTTGTCTGCAAAGCCCCTCAGAACAGACCCTCTGGTGGTATTGGTGTCTCCTGGGGTACTACACATCTTACAGCATGTCATGTCACTGTTAATGTTAGCTTGAAGTTGTCTCATCATGAATTTTGGAATAAGTTTCTCAAAAAATGAGTGTTTTGAACCTTTTTCCCCCCCTTTCTTTCTACAGGCTTATTAATATCCTATCATGGGATTCCTACAAGTATTTCTATTCAAGAACATCAATNTTTTGAACCTTTTTCCCCCCCTTTCTTTCTACAGGCTGATGAAGATCCTATCATGGGATTCCACCAGATATTTCTATTAAAGAACATCAATGATGCCTGGGTTTGCACCAATGACATGTTCAGGCTAGCACTGCACAACTTCGGCTGAGCTGCCCATCCCGAGGCACCCGGGCTTTNAACCCACCCCCCCCCCCCCCCCCCCCCCCCCCCCCCCCCCCCCCCCGCCCCCCCGCCACCCCCCCCCCCCCCCCCCCCCCCCCCCCATTTCCTCCTCTCCCGTTAACAGGTATTATTCACACTCACGGAACATTCCAAATATCATACACAAACCTGCAGCACTGCAGAGCGTGAGCAAGCAAGACTTGTGACCTGCCCTTCTGCTGAGTTTACATTGTCACTAGATGAGTTTCTTGTGCATGATGTTTGGAAGTTAGACTTAGCTGCATTTGATAAGAGAAATTTGTGTTGTACCAGCATGCCTCGGAAAGAATTTATAATGCAAACGGTTGTTGTTTATGTACTGACAAGATGCTCTATAACCCAAAGAAATGAAAGAACAGCAGCCTGTACAGCCCAGTTACTGATTTGTCAAATGTTTCAATGCTACATTACACAATAAAACAGATTTTCTTAAAAGTTTAAATCATTTTTATGAGTTGGCTGTGGAGTGTGTGGTAGTGCTTGCTGGGGGTAGACTGTGTCTGTCTGGTGGAGAAATTCTTGCAGAGCTGGACCTCGAACTGAACAATCCTGACAGTTTTACCAGTGAGTGCAGGGCAGGTCTGCCCTCCTCCATACACCTTTCCCTCTCCTCAGCAGCTTTCATAACAGGGCCTTACGGCTCAGTTTTTAACATTGACAGCTTAGTTCTCACCTGTTGTATTTTACCAATGCAAATTCCCCACATAGTACAGGACGATGGTAACAGTGATGGTAGCCTGTAGTCAGTCTCCGTGCCCTCTCAAAGCGAAACACGACACCTGTGTTTTCTTCCTAGGTAAACACAGAGGGTGGGTCCCGTGCCGCTCTGCAGGAGTTTTTGCCTGAAGCTCGGCTCAGGTTCCGCGCTGTGCTGTGTGCGCAGCCTCCTCTCGTTTGGCGGGAGCCGGTGTGTGCAGGGCGGCTGTCTCCAGCCTGGCGGTGGCGGATGGGGGGCGGCGGGGGAGCCCCGGGCCGCGCTCTCCGCCCGGCCCCGCCGCTCTCGCTCCCGGCTCCNGGTGGCGGCGGCGCGGGCGGGCGGCGCGCCGGGCCCCATGGCCTCCTGCTCCAGCATCGACATCGAGGACGCCACCCAGCACCTGCGGGACATCCTCAAGCTGGACCGGCCGGGAGGTGAGGAGCGGGGACCGGGGGGACGCGGGAGGCCGACGGGCCAGGCCGGGCGGGGCCTTGTCTTGGGCCGGGCCGCGGGAGCCCCTCGGCCGTTGCGCCGCCGCCTCGCCGGTTGTCAGCGGTCGCGCTCGGGGCCCGGCCGAGACCGCTTCGCCTCGGGACGCCTGGCAGCGCCGTCCGACCCGCCCAGGGCCAGGGGGCCCCTTCGGCACTACCTCGCTCCCTGCAGAGCCCGGAGCCGGCGGCGCGGTGCCGACCGGCCGGTGAGGCGAGGAGCCGCCGGCCTGGGGACCCTCGCTTGAGGGAGGGGATTGTTGGCGCTGGGCAGAGCCAGAGCAGGTCGGCCCCAGAGCTCGCTGTTGCGGCGGTCTCGGGGCTCCATTCAGCTGGGACGTGTTGCTGCTGAGAGCTGAACAGCACCGACTTCCATGACACAAATGTCCCCCCTTAGCAGGACTACTCATAGTGTTTCCCAGGAATCTCGCTGGGCTGAGTGGAAGGGGCTGTCAGGACGCTCTGAGATCAGTGCCAGGTTCATCCTTTACACAGACTTTTCATTCCTTATTTGTATGTTAAATGGGACCACAAATATCTCTCCTAAAACGGTTGCAAGTCTTCTCCCTGTGCTTTGAACTATTATATTTCTCTACTCAGAGTTCAGTGGGCTCCCTACTGCCTGTAAGAGTATCAGCAGCGGGCTCAGGAGTCAGTTGGATATAATTCCCACTCTCCTGGAGCTTAGGCTCTCTCTCATCCCCCCTTTTGAACCTGCCATGGTGTTTCAGTCAAACGTGGTGTGAGGTAACACTCTGAAGGAGGCTGACACATGAGTGCTTTGCAAAAAAATCTTAGCCTTTGGGTAGAGGACAGAATTATGGCCCCCTTGTGCTCCCTTCAAGGGAAAGGCAGGATAGGAATAATACAAGTTCTAAATGTCCTGAGACTCAGCAGGAATGTGCTACCTCCAAAGCAACTGCCATATGTGCTGCCTTTTGCTTGGCCAAAAGGAAGAGAGGTTGTGTGTGGGATTGTTGTGAAGGGCTGTAGAGGCACATGAGGTGATGGACCAAACCTGCAGGAAGGCAGGTTCATTAGCCTTACTACCCTTAGAGAAACTTCTCACTGATTTGAATAGTTTCTCTAGTTTCTGGAGTGTAAGCATGTTCCTGAATTCTAATTCTTATAAGAAAAATACATTTTTGTTTCTAGTGCAGCACTGTACTTGAAAGACTGAAAGGAGGACTCAGTGCAGGGATGGGGAACACTCATTTCACAAGCAGTTTCTGGACTGGTAGGATATGTTGTTGTTGAGAAATGGTTGGAGTTGTTGCTCAAGGTGACTTGACTTTCTCCTTAAGCAGCTTCTCCTGCTGGTTGAAGTCAAGGAGTTACTGACAGAGTATGGCTTATTTTCTTTTCATTCTTCTTTCCTATTCATTCTCTTTTTACCTTCTCTGTCGACTTCAGTGCACAAGAAGGCAGTTGAGAGGAAAAGGAGCGAGTGGGCAGGAAGTTCACAGAAGGAACCTGTGGTGGTTCTCAGCAGAAATCACTGTCTGGGTAACAAATAAACTTGAAAAGACTGACATGATAAGGGGAAGAAGAAGAGTGCACATGTTAGCTGAAAGTCTCTGAAACTCCTGTTAGGATTCCAGGGGAAAGGAATAAGGGAGCTTTCAAGTTTTGCACTACCAGGTGCAGGTAGCTGTGAGTGGTGGTGTGTTCCTCTAGATCCTGTCCAGGCAGGTGACAAGAAACACTCCCTGCTCTAAAGAGTTTACAACTGTCACAATACTTTTTTAATTCTGCTGGGCTTGGTGATTGTGAAAATGTAATCCACTACCCAGTCTGTCTCTCCTGACACAGTTTCTCCCAGTTTTGGCAAACTTCATCCAGTGCTTCAGTAGCTGCTGCCAAAGCATGGACCTGCCTGCTGGGAAGTGGAGACAGGCTGTCAGTGCCACTGTGCTGTGGAGGAGCATCCCTGCTGGTGGTGGGCAGGATCCTTCAACCCATGCAGAGATCTCCGCTGATAACCAGGTGTTCCGTGGGCTCACCCTGCTCATGGTGTATCAGGGCAGTGTTCTGTTCAGTACAGGCTGGCATCTCCTAATGCAACTGATGGTGGGAGCAGGAAGAGTTCAATGTCTCAGCTCTGACTGCTCCTGCTCTTTGAAAACATAATGAATACAAACACTCTTCTTTCCCTTTGAGGCCTGGATCTACCAGTCTGGCTTAACCTTTCAGTTTAGTTCATGTTCTTACTAAATAGAGCCTCTTCCCTTCTTTCATGCCTCCAGGATTGTGCACAGGCAGCACCTGTGCTTGTCTGGCTTCCACTAACACAGAATGAGCTATGCCCATTCCTGAACTTGAGCGTACTGTTGTTGGACCCATCAGCCTCTGGGGAGTGTTTCCTCCTTTCTTTTTCCCATGGAGCAAACATCACTATCCTGCTGTCTGTAAAAGAGCAGCAGTACTTACATGAGACTCTGCTGTGGCTGCAAAAAGGGCAAAGCAGGTATCATCTTTCTCTGGGAGACTGGATGCTTTTTCTGTAGGGAATATTCTCCTGCCTTTGGTCACAAAGGACAAAGTGCTATCAGTGGAAGTAACTGCAACTGGACAAGCACCCACCGTATGCTGAAGGAATAAGGGGTACATCTTAATGTGACAGCAAGCACAGCACCCGTGCGAGGTGGTTACAGGATCACATTCCCTCGCCTGAATTTCCTTGTGCTGTGAGTGCTGCTGGTTTTTCTTCATGCAGTGCAGGTACACTGAGGTGAGTTGCCCAAGTTGTCCCTGCATCGGGCTACCCTGTCACTGCACATTTGTGTGTCCCTAATGACTCTTCATAAACAGGCGAGTTTAAAATATTCTTCTGGCAAATGAATAGTTGCAGTTGTGTTTTAGGCAGCAGCACTCACCCTGATCCGTTGAAGCCTATTTGGTAGCGGAAAGGTTGTCTTACTTTGGAAGGATCTGCCTCCTGCTCACAGTCATGTTTAGGTTTGTTACATGTGCCAGTGATGGGGGAGCTTCTGGTCCTGCGAGCAGCCATTTTGCAGGAGCTCAGCAGCAGTTGTTACCTGGCAACAGTATACGAAATTTCGGGTTTCAAAACCAGTGAAAATCTCAAGCGAGGATTCGCTGAGACAGGCGGCTTTTCCTTGGGGGTGCTGATGTGGGGGTACAGATTGAGGGACCTTGCTCTCCAGTGGGGGTTGTCAAATATTTGCCTTGCTAGTGAAGAAGAGTCTCCTTCACCCCCTATTATGTCTGTCCCCTCCTAAAGCCTTCAGAAGGCATGGAAGCCACGAAGCAGCTTGTACTAGGCCAGATGTGCAAAGTCAGGGCACACACACGCTTCAAAGCACAGCTGGGGCTCTGAACAAATGGCTGCTTTACACAAAATTTGAGTGCTCTAAAGTTCCATGTGATTGTTCAACCAAGGGAAAAATATGGGAATCTCATAGGCACAGCTGCAGAGCTTCCTAGCAAAGTTACTTAAACACCTGGACTTCGAGGTCAGGTTTCACAGTCAGAAGCCGGTTTTGGAAAGTAACGAATGTATTGTTTCCAGCCAGCCCCAAATGTTGCAGCTGATCCCTGCACTGCTGGACTTCAGAGGTCTCTCTGCAGGCCTGAGGGTTAGAAGTGACCTGTCAAGAACCTTTTGGTCTGGCACTTGATTCAGTAAACCTGAATTACCGGCTTAGTCTTTCTGATCTAAGGCTATTTGCTGCATGAGCCTGGTAAGTTCTTTGAAACATGTTCTTTGGTGTTTCTCTGATCTGCTGGAGTGGTTTGTGTAAGAAAAAGAACTGTTTCACTCAGATGTGTGGAGGTGAGCTTCTCATCATATGGGAGGCCTCTTACACATCCTTTTGGTAGAGCACTTTTCCCAACCAGTTCAGTGTATTCTACCTGACAGACCAATAGAGGCTGACAAAAAGGCATCTGGAGGTGGTGTATTTCACACAGTGCTATATCTTTTAAATACATGTTGGGCACAGCTGGTCATGTTTGTCCTCAGGTTCGGTGAATGAGAACCAGAGACCGTCGAATTCGTATAACGGGGACCTGAATGGGCTGCTGGTGCCTGATCCCCTTGGGAGCGGAGATGGACCCGCTTTGGCCAAGCCAGTGCATCGCAGCATCTCTCTAGGAGCCCTGCAGGAGAAACAAGTCATGTAAGTTTCATCAAAGAAATGCTGAGAGTGAATAGAAAACAGGTTTTATGGGTTTTAAAAAAAATGGGGTTTATGTTCAGTTCAAGTTGTGAGCCAGTGCTCTTGGTTTGAGCTTTTGTAGCATTTGTGAGGCTGATGCATGGAGTCTGCCATCCTTGCAGCTCAGGCACTGAAGAATATCTGCAGAGTTGTTCAGAGAAGGGGAACAGGACTGCACATGGTGAAAATTGCAGTTCGGGGTGAATGTAAATCGTGAGGGCTCTGGTTGAAACTTGTGGTTCCCCTGTAGATGTCTCTTCAGGGACCCAAGTCACCTGAGGTGTTGCAGAGCTCGTGGAAGTAGCTTTTGCTTGGGTTCTCTGGTCATGGTTTTGAAAGAGGATGCCATGAGAACCACGAGCAGTGTGCAATGTTTTGTTGATGGGGTTCAGCTGGTTGGTTTTGGTTTCTTTGCACCTTCCAGTGTTGAGGACTTAAATCAAATGTAGGTCTGTGCTCAAGTCAAGTGAACTGAAGATTTTTAGGCTGAACAAAGCAGGAATTTGACTCTCTCACACCATGACACAGGGAAGAACTCAGCTGACAGGAGTTTCTGTCTTCTGTTGTTCAGCTCAAGCTCTTAGATGCCCAAATCCTGCTGTGTTCCTCTTAAAATTATGAATTTAACATAAAGTATTAAGTATTCTGTTCCTATGAGTCCTGTCTGATATTTTCCCCCTCTTTTTTTTTTAAAGCTGCCTTTCTGGTGATGACAGCTCCACGTGCTTAGTGATATCAGCAAAAGACGTGGAGATAGTGGCCAGCAGTGATTCCAGCATCACCAGTAAGGCCAGAGGGAGTAACAAGGTAAGGAGCAAGAGAAAGCATGGTCTGTCTCTTTTTTAGTCACATCAGCTCATGCTTGAATATTTCTAAACACCAATAAATGTCTTCTTTCTTGTGTCATAGGAGTTTGTAATTAGGTAGAAGTTTGTCAAAGAGTTTAACAAGGAGAAAAAATTTGGAGCAGTGTCTTGTAACTGATTGTTTGTGTTATTCCAGAGTCTGGCCAAGTTATCCTCTAAGTTTCAGAAGTTCACAGGGATCTAAGCTGTAGGTCCCTGGGAAAGTGTCCTTTCTCCACCAACAAGATTTTTCTGCTGATTGTTTCCCCCCTGGACCCTGAAGGGAGGGTTTCCCTGGCTGTTTTGCTGGCGTCAGTCCTGCTGAAGGCTCTGGCCAGCAGGTCAGAGCTGCAAAAACCAATATGCTGAAATTAGAGCTGGTGCTGAGCAGAGAACTAATCCATGCTCAGAACAAATGCTGATGATTAGGAGAGAGACCTCTGGTCTTGATCTGCTCAGCCCTTATCCACTTTGTTCCTTAATTTTCCATTTTGTGTTCTTCCATTTTCCATTACAGTTTGTTCCTTAAGTGTGCAGTGAACTAAGAGACCACAACGATGGAAAAGATAAATCCAGACATTTCTCATTTTTTTGTTTTGTTTTCTTTCTCCTGAACAGGTGAAAATACAGCCTGTTGCTAGGTATGACTGGGAGCAGAAATACTATTATGGCAATCTCATAGCTGTTTCAAACTCTTACCTGGCTTATGCCATTAGAGGTAAGATACCCTCTTGTCTTAGATGTGATTTGTGTTCTTTTGCTCTGTGTGTCATTAAGAAAGGCAGAGTTTACATCAGAGCAATATAACTGGCACTAATTGAAACATATTGATATCTTGCAATATCCAGATCAGAGTGCTGTTGTAGAGGGAATATAAGCAACGGTGGAGAGAACAGTTTGTTATGTGGGAGAGTTAGAAATAAAAGAGAAGGACTCAGTGGAGATGTAGGAAATATTGAAGGACTACATTGGTTTTACTGGAGAGCTGATGTTCAGATTCCTCCTCTGATTAAACATTTCTGCAGCAAACAAGCTGCTCTGTAGCTAAGCATAGAAACAGCCCCATGGTAATTTGAGCAGATAAGTGTTTGTGATGGATTTGCTTGCATAAATTTAGAGTTGAGTTTAAGGCTAAATTTTGAGGATCCAAAGAGCAATGCAGATGTAGTGTCTTGTGCAATAGAGAGAGGAAAGCAGAACAACACAGGGAAAGATTGTTTCACGGCATATGGGAAAGAAAGTGACAGGATGAGAGGAAACAGTCTCAAGTTGTGCCAGGGAAAGTTTAAATTAGATATTAGGAAATTTTTTTTTCATGGAATGGATTCTAAAGCATTGGAACTGCCCTGCCCATGGAAGTGATGAAGTCACCATTTCTGAAAGTGTTCCAAAAAACACATAGATATGGCACTTGACATGATTTAGTGGTGAACAACAGGGTCGTGCTGGTTGGGCTTGATGATCGTAAAGGTGTTTTCAAACCTTAAGAGTTCTATGAAATGAACACTTAGCATGTCTTTCTGCTCTCACAGAAGCACAGAGTGTCTGTGTCTCTTCGTTCTTAGTTCTTGCACCAGTTTATCTGGTCTTTTATGAAATCTACGACTCTGCTCCTGTGTTTTTTCCTAGCTGAGGTTATTTTAGAGTAGCTTAAGGATGTCTCACTCTTTAAAAAGATATTTTAAAAGCTTGGGTGCAGTAACACTGGGAAGCTGAGTGGTTTGCTAGGGCTGGTGTGGGCATCAGGAAGTGGAAGCACTATGATATCCGTAAGACTGCCTGCTTTGTAGTGATTGGTGTCTGTCTGAAAAGGGGAAGCTGGAAACTTTGCTTAGCGTGCACATGTTCTAAAGCATCTTTTTAGTCATGCAAGCCAAAAAGCAGTGCTTTTTACAGGGTGAGTGTTCACGCCTTTTGCTTCCCCTTACAGAACATATATCCACACTATCTGCTTCTCAGTGACTCCTTCTGTCCAGTAACTGAAAATTAAATTGTGAATAAAACTAATTCACTGTCATTGGACCTCAGCCTTGGAAGTGTGGTGAGCTCAGGATGGAGGTTTAGTCTTGACATTTAATTGCGGCATCTTTAATGAGGATAATCCTGGGAATTATGAGAAATTTATGAGAGTTATGGGAAGTTTATATGCAGAGAAACCAGAGGCATAAATGGTGACTTCTCCCTCTGTCTGTCTCACAGCTGCCAGCAATGGCTCTGCTATGGTGCGGGTGTTGAGTGTCAGCACTGCTGAGCGGACCTTGCTGAAGGGATTCACAGGAGGCGTGGCAGACCTGGCCTTTGCTCACCTCAACTCCAACCAGCTGGCCTGCCTGGACGAGGCTGGCAACCTTTTCGTCTGGCGCCTGGCCATGGATAAAGAAAAAATCCAGTATCTTGTCCAAATACACCTCCTGACAGTCTCTGTGTCATGATTAGATGTGAGTGCAACCTCAGCATCGCCATTTCACTTGTAGCCTTTGCAGAATAGCAGCTTGCAAGGGGAAGATCAATGGTTATGCCCCTTCCAGAGTATCAAATCAGTCAACTTTTACCTGCATTCAGCACAGTCATTGCTTGATATTGCATTGCTTGAAATTCTAGGAGCACCTCAGTGCTCCTGGTTCAGGCAAAGTAGACGGTGAGAAGTGTCAGTCTGTACCAGCTGGCCTTGGGCATGGACAGTGTCACCTCAGGTGTGTGGCAGAGGTTTGTCTTGTCTGGTTCTAGCTCTTTTCCTGAGTTACTTCTCTGGGGAAGAGGATGTAATACTTCCCATCCAGTCACTATCTTCCTTCCAAACCTGTCATCCTTTTGGTGGCCCTGAAATTTATTTTCAGTGTTCATTACCCTAAATATTTTCCTTTTAATTGCTAGGAGTGATTGCTTCTGGGAAATGTGTGCAGTATGTCACCTCAGAGTGTTGCTTTTAAATTTTAATTGTGTACCATCCTTTCAAAAGCAACTGGAGCAAAGGTGGTGGTAGTTGTTGAAGCCCTGATTTGTAGTGGTGCACTTGAGCACTCAGCTGGGAGCAATGTGGTAGCTCTTCTGTCTTTCTCTGCTAGTGTTGCAATGCTAACAAATCATTTAATCATTAGCTGTCACATGGATTGCACATTCAGATGTGGCTGTGTACTCCTCTTGCATCCTGTCACTGCAGCCTGCAAGAGAAAATTGTGAGAACCTCTGAACTTTTGTAAGCTGAAACTCTTCTGTCAGTGAAGAAACTCCAGCTTGCCTGCTTTCTCAGCAGAATCCCTTTACCTGCTTTCCTTTTGAATCAATGGCCCAAAAAACCTAGAGGCTATCAGTGTTATTCTGGGCATTAGTAACAGAGTAAAGAATGTTACATTTCTTAACCCTGGTGATCAGAGAGGAAATCTTGGTTAACATCAAGCGACCTGACAACACCCCACTGAACACCTTCCGAAGAATCATCTGGTGCCCTTTCATCCCAGATGATAATGAGGAGAGTGGGGAAGAAGGAAGTCAGACGTTGGCCTTGTTGCATGAGGACAGGGTAAGGAAACTCTACTTTGGAAACGTTGCCCTAATTTATCATTAGAAGGAGAGAATTTAATGGAGGAAAGAGCTGAGTTTACAATGGAGTTGTAAAAGCTCCTGTCTTGTCCATGTTGGGGATCCCCCTGTAAGATGTTGGATTCCTCTGTTCCCAGGAGAGATCATTCTCTGGGCCTCAGGAGGATAGAAAGGGAACTTCTGCTCACCATCAAATACCAAGGACCGCTTGAAACAGAGACATGACTTGTCTGTTCAGGCTGAGCCAGTATCCAAGGGAGGGGCTTGGTGAGGCAGCAGCTACAAGTGCCAAGAGCAATTCCCTGTGTTATGTACAGTGCCAGGAAAGCATCTAATGGCCAAATTAGCTGGAAATGGGAAGGTTTATGTCACACACTTGCCATTGGGCTGGTGTATCAGGCCATAAGATAAGGATCTAGGAAGTTCTCTGGATCAAACCAGTGGTTATAAAAATAAACCTGTGTGCCTACATGTTTGTTTTCCAGGCCGAGGTGTGGGATTTGGACATCATCCGAACTAACAACAGCTCCTGGCCGGTGGAAGTGCCTGATATCAAAGAAGGTTTCATTGTGGTGAAAGGCCACAGCACGGTACAAACCTGGGCTTTTATGATTTTCTTCAGGTTATAATGCCTCAGGAGCTGCAGTTCTTAGGACAGCTGGCTGTAAAAAAAACAGTTGTGAGGCAATTATGATTGTGAAAAGCCATAAGATCCCAAACCAAAATGAATCTATTTATAACATGAGTAACAGTAAGAGCAGCAGAAGTAAGTGGCAACAGAATCCATGGTACCTGAATTTGCTGTCTAGAAGAGGTGATGGTTTATTATTACTAAGAAAGAGAGTGGCTGTCAGTTGTTCTGTGAAGGGGTAAAAGGCTTAATGTTAGAAACTACCAGTTTCTGTTAGTAATCACTCTGGCCTTCTCTATCAAAGTCAAATTCTTGCTTGACAATAAAGCTTTTTCTTTTGTAAAATAAGAAAAGGTATAAAATTACTTTTCTGTGTCTTTTTCCCCCCTCTGTGTAGTGCCTGAGCGAGGGAGCACTTTCTCCAGATGGAACTGTGTTGGCCACAGCAAGCCATGATGGTTTTGTAAAATTCTGGCAGATCTATATAGAGGGACAAGATGAGCCAAGGTAACTGGAGAATTGGGAAATGAAGGATCTTGGAACAGAGAGCAGCATTTTCTCTGGGAGAATTTCCTTGATACAGAATCATCTGTGGTGGTCATTCTCAGGATGTTATAAAGATACAGCATAAGTGTTTGTTATTTGTTGCTGAAAAAATTGCATCACTGAATATCATAGGCTTATGGAAAAAGCTGTGTCTGGAAACAGGAGTTCTGTGCTTTGCACAAGGTGCAGTCAAAATCTTTTGCACTGTCTGTGTAAATGCAGGAAGCTGCTCTGAGGTGTTCTTCTCAATGTTCAGTTCTTTCAGCATTCTATTTTTGTTAAGACACCAGAACAAATGGCAACGTGGGATTTTATTTATTTATTTATTGGTAACAATATTTGTGTGATCTCCTTATTTTATATAAGGCTTGTAAAAGAGCTACAAGTCAGTAATGCTTTGTGGCTTCTGGACAAGGAGTTGTGTGTTCAGTGTCAGTATTCTCCTCATTTACCACTCCCTTCATGCTTGGATGTTTTCTCTGATTTATTCCCAGGTGTCTTCATGAGTGGAAACCCCATGATGGTAGACCTCTTTCCTGTCTGCTCTTTTGTGACAACCATAAAAAACAAGACCCAGAGTAAGTCCCCAATCCTGTGCTTGAAGTATTAAAGTTCAGCATTGTTTTCTAACTCTGCCTGGCCTTGAAAGTTCCTTGTAACTGAATCATACTTAAAAATTTTAACTTTGTAGCAGGAACAAATCCTGTCATCTTTGTAGTCAGTTTTCTAGTGATGGACAAATAAGTAAAACTCTGAAGCACAACCTAAAGTGACCTTATTCATAGTGCCAATTCCATGAAAGTAATGAGAATTCTAAATTGAGGAGTCCTCTCACATTTGTGGTATGGTCAGTCTTAAGTGGCCTGTTAGTCCTCCAGATTTCAACTGCCATTGCTGAAAATACAGCTTTTATTGTTATTGTTTCTTCAGTCAGTTGTGGCCTTAATGTTTCTGAGAGGTGTAGTGGTTTCTGGTCTGCCTCAGAGCAGAAATTTCCTGGGAACTTCAAGCCACAGTTAGGCAAAATCAGCCATGGGCAGCTTGTGAGGAGCTTTTCTAGGAAGGACCAGTTTTTCTTTAAGAGAATTGGGATCTCTTCTGCCTACAGAGTTCCCTTCTGGAGGTTTCTCATCACAGGAGCCGATCAGAACAGAGAACTGAAGATATGGTGCACAGTGTCTTGGACCTGTTTGCAGACTGTTCGGTACGTGTTGGTGCATGCCCCTGAAGGGTGGGATTTAGGGGTACTGAATTTGCAAAGGTGATCCCTGATGCCCAATGGATTCTACTCCAGCCCAAATTTGAGCCTACTCCTTTGCCATTCCCACCTGTGGTTGCAAGCTCTCAGCTGTGGCAGACTGTCAGGTCAAGCTTTGGCAAGGCCAGGAAAGTTTATACTTTTATTATTTGTGTTACCAAGATCTGTTGTCTTTGCCTTGTTCTGTAAAGCACAGACATAGCTGTAGCATGAGGGGAAGTTGCACAACAAACCTGCACACCTTGAGCATTTTCTTCTCTAGAAATTTTAGATATTCAATAACCAATCTAGGATCTTTTCCTATTAATACTTTTTTTGTTTAAATTTTGAGAAGCTGCTGTGTTGATAGAGCTTAAGAAATTATCCAAGGCTTAAATGTTGAGCTGTGTAGGTCCAGAAATTCAAATTATGCTTTAGTCCATCCCTTGACTCAGCTTAGGTTCCCTGATTTTATTTTTCTGATGGTGGATTGTGGCCTCTCTCACCACACACTTGCTTAAGGCCACTTTGGATTTTCCCTCTTTAAGTGAAAAGAATATGACATAGAGCCAAGTGCTGCTTTTTCCACCTCATGCTGCAGAAGGTCCAGAACTTGTGGAAGGGTTATTTTGATTTGGTGGATTTTTTTGTTTTAAATCTGTAGCTCAGATCAATAGACTCTCGTACTCCTATGAATGTGGAACATGTTGAGTAATGACAAAGTGTTACCTTTCTTTTCAGTGTTCAGAATCCATAACTTGATCCTATTCTGCCATTTCCCAGCTGCTTCCTTAGCTGATGTCAACACTGATGATGTTTGAGTTATAGCGGGTGGTTGTACTGTAATAGGGCTGTAAACTCCTTAAGGTGTGAGAGTTTTGGTAATTAGTGCAGTTTCACAACAATCATGCTGGTTGGGCTAATCTACCTTGCTGTCTGTATCCCCTCTCTCTTATTTGTATATGTAGCTTTTCTCCTGACATCTTCAGCTCCATGGGTATTCTTCCCAGCCTGAAAGTCTGCCTGGACCTCTCCGCTGAATATCTGATACTGAGTGATGTGCAGAGAAAAGTAAGTAGCTCATTTTATTGCTGCCTGTGGGAAGTGGTGACTGAGGCAGAATTGGCCTTGTGTGTGACTGGTTCTGCTGCCTAGGTCTGGGATTTGCATGTCAGTAGATATAAATGCAGAAGTTGACTCAGCAATTTCACTGTTAGATGAGAAAGGGTAACAATTCAGCTGAGTAATCCTGAGGAGCCTTAAGGATTATTTCTCACCCTTTGTAAAGCTCTCATTTGGAGATACTTGTGTCTGGCATGGTAGATCTGAGTTCTTGATCGGCATTGACTCATGTAAGAATGTAGTGCTTGTGGCTCCCTTGAATGTTCCACTTCTGATTCTTCCAGGTCTTGTATGTGATGGAGTTGATGCAGAACCAAGAGGAGGGCAAGGCTTACTTCAGCTCCATCTCAGAGTTCCTCCTTACCCACCCAGTGCTGAGCTTTGGCATCCAGGCCGTGAGCCGCTGCCGGCTAAGGCACACAGAGGTGCTCCCAGCAGAAGAGGAAAATGACAGCTTGAGTGTAGGTAGGTGACAAAATTTGGCTGCTATGTGATCAGGGTTTCTTTCCTGGCTGGTTCTGACTTTCTCATGAAAGGCTGGTCACTTCTCCCAAATAACAAGACAAGAGGAAAGAGCCTCAGGTTGTGCACAGTGAGGTTTAGATTGGTGTTAGGAAAAATTTCTTCACCAGGCTTAAGCTGGGTTGTCAAGCATTGGAACACAGGATTCAAGGTGTGGCCTGGTCACTGCCCTGGTCCTGCTGGTCACACTTGCTGAAATAGGCCAGGATGCCAATGGCCTTCTTGGCCACCTGGGCACACGCTGGCTCATTTTAAACTACTGTCAACCAGCACTCACAGGCCATTTCCCACTGGGCAGCTCTGCAGCCACTCTGCTCAGTGGTTGTGACCCCAGCACAGGACCTGGCACTTGGCCTTGTTGAACCTCTCACAATTGGCCTCAGCCCATCAATCCAGCCTGTCCAGACCCCTCTGTAGGCCCTTCCTCCCTTCCAGTAGATCAACACTCCTGCCTAACGTGGTGCACAGCATCCTCAGCCAGTCCAGGAAGGGGATTGTCTTGCTCTGCTCTGCAGTGGTGCAGCCTTGAGTCCCATGAGCAGTTTTGGGCACCACAATATAAAAAAGACATTAAGCTGTTAGAGGGTGTCCAGAGGAGGGCCATGACGATGGTGAAGGAGGAGCTGTATGGAGAGTGGCTGAGGTCACTTGGTCTGTTCAGCCTGGAGAAGAGGAGACTGAGGGAAGACCTCATTGCAGTCTTCCAGCATCCTCATGAGGGGCAGGCACTCATCTTTTCAATCTCATGACCAGTGACAGGACTCAAGGAAATGGCATGAAGCTGAGTCAGTGGAGGTTTATGTTGGATATCAGGAATAAGTTTTTCATCCAGAGGATAGTTGGGCACAGGAAGAGGTGCCCTGGGGCAGTGGTCATAGCACTGAGCCTGTCTGAGCTCAAGAAGCATTTGGACGATTCTTCCAGGCCCATACAGTGACTCTTGGGGTGTTCTGTGCAGGGCCAGGGGTTGGATTCAATGAGCCTGATGGGTATCTTCCAGCTCAGGATATTCTGTGGTTTTGTGGAGTTGTCTGCAAACGTACTGAGAGTGCTCTTGATCCCCTCATCCAGATCATTGATAAGGAGAATCTGTATCGTGCTGGTTCTTTGGTGTCAGTTCATCCTGCTGGGATGTTTTTGTAGTACTTTGTGTGTAGTTTCCATGCAACTTGATGTTTTACCTTTGTCTCTCTTCCAGAAGGTACTCAGGGCTCTGGAGCTGTTGAATCAGCAGCAGGTGTGCTGATAAAGCTCTTCTGTGTTCACACCAAGTGAGTATGTGTGTGCAGCTGTCTGTGATTGTCCTAACCCTGCACTGACCTGTGGAAATTTAAGTTAAATTATTTTTCTCATAACAAAGCTACTTGGCTCCATAGAAATTTCTGACAGTGGTGTGTATGGCCTTACCAGGAGGTTTGACAAGCTTGTATTTCCATGGCCATGAGGGATTTAGGAACTGTGCTCACACACAAGTGCTGGGAAACATCTTGAATACCCTGGGTGTCAGAACTGGGTGACACGGCTGAGTGAGGATCAGCTTCTATTGCTTCTGTGACAGGCAGAAAACACTGAAGCATTTTCCAAGGGAATTAGTTCAGTGAAGAGAAATATTCTGAGCCTTAATGATGCCTTAAGTCTTCTCTTGGTGGTTCTTAAGCTGATCAGAAATGCTTGTTTCTTTCTAGGGCCCTACAGGATGTGCAGATTAGATTCCAGCCTCTTCACAGCCCTGACACAAGTGCTTCCATGCCTTCCCATGGCTCTCATGAGGAATTTGGTGAGCATGTGTGTTAAATTGGTCTTCAGTGTTGCTGAACCTTTAAAGGTTATTGGTGGGGAGAGCAGGAGGGTGGGTTTGGGTATCTCTTTGTACTGAGGTGGTGTCATTGCATAAAGGGTTCTGAATATGGAGTAGCAGTGAAGCAGGAAGCTGGTTAGACCCTGGTTGTGAGTATGGAGTTTGGGATGTGTCAGACCAGGAGTGCTAATGCTTTGTGCATGCTTGACTTCACCTTCAAGTGATTGAAGTGGTGAATTGCCACTTGTGAAAGAAACTTGAAGTTTGTCTCTTATCAGGTGAAAGAGATGAGAGTGACAGCAGAGCTGTGGGAGTAGAGGGGGCTGGGCTGTCTGTGATGAGCTCTTTCAGCTCATTCACCATTCTGGGATGTGGCAGTTCAACTGGCATTGCTTTTGGGGAAGAAAGGAAGCTTGGACATTTTATTATCAAAGCCTGATAAAATCCAGTCGGGCATACGAAGAGAAAGCATAACACAGGTTTTGCTTTGCTCTAAGCTTTGACTGGAATGTTGCAGGGTTTTTGCTTGTTCTTTTTGGAATCAAGCATGGCGTGCAATGGCATAAGTTCATACTTCGAATTAGAGCTTTAGCTCCAAATTGATTTATATCTCTCCCTTGAAGCCTTTCCAGACCACATGGCTGATCTGAGCACGGAAGGGCTGGGATCTGAGAAGGAATCTGTGCACGGCTCCCAACCAGACCTGCGGCGTATCGCTGATCTGCCTGTGCCAGCAGACTTCCTTTCTCTCTCCAATGATGCCAAACCCAAGCTGATGACTCCAGATGCATTCATGACACCAAGTACTTCTCTTCAACAGGTAATCAGAGATCAGCACTGTTACGGTGATGCAAGGAATGGGAGTGGATTTTGGTACTTTTGGACACACTTTCCAGCCATAATGATTGTGATAAGCTCTGCTAGCTGAATGCTAGGAACCAGACTGAGCAGAGACCTGTTGGCATGTCTAAAATGCTAAACTGGCCTAAGCTTGTGTTGTAAGTGTAGCTTGTGTTGTAAGTTTAACTGCAAAACCACTGATGTAGGTGTGCTTCGTAGAAATACAGGTTTGCTAAATTACTCCATCTAAGCTGGGAGACTGCTCTTACTGGTTTACACCTGTTATTTGGGGTTATGATATAACTGTAGTGGAAGAAAACATGCCACCTCTGTACATCCTGTCTGATGGGGTCCTGTGGGAATGCAGATCTGAAATGATCAGGTAGGCAGTTGGGACTGTTCAGACTTGTGAGACCCTGCTGGAGTACCCCACTCTCTGCCATAAGCCCTCTGCCTCTGCACTGGTGAGGTCCCTTTGGGGACAGTAGTTCCTCAGTAAAAGCAGCCATATGGTGAGGATGTTTTGGGACTTGCCTTTGACCAGCACCTGAACACCTTAGCAGAACAACCCAACCTGTGGGGGTGTTTTCTATTCCCTCTTCACCAAAGACTCTGTAGGAGTCTGTCTTTCTCTGATTGAGCCATGTCGTTGCCCTCTGTCCCATCCTGACTGCTGTGTGGTTCCTTACAGATCACTGTCTCTCCAGGCAGCAGTGTCAGTTCCCTGACTGCAGTCACAGCCATGAGCAGTACTTCTGTCACAGATGCTTCTCTGCCCAGGTAAATAGCACATGGGTTAAAGAATACATCTGCAGCTGAGCTGACACAGGCCTTTGGGATAGCACAGAGCTGTAGCATGTCTTGTAGGACAGGAGACTGTAACCAGAGTTAGAAACTGGCCTGAGTCCCAGTGTCCCTGTATAGGCAGCTGTTTGCATCCCTAATGCAGCTTGGAACATGCCTGTTGTCATCTAGGGGCCAACAAGAGAGTTTTATGTGTGCCTCATAGGGATTCTGTTATTGCAGCTCAGTTTCGTTGCTCTACATGCTTTTCCCCAAGGGCCATTGTTGTTTACAGGTAAGAGAACACTGCAGCCACCAAGGACAGGGAGAGAATTAGGACTGGTAGGAAAATCTTACAATGTGACAGTGGGTTGGGCTGCATAACAGGCAAGAACTTCACTTCTGGGGGTTGGGAAAAGGAGGGAGACGTATCTCATAGTGTGCTCTTTCTCCCTGTACTCTGTACAGTGTGCACTGGAGATACAGTTGGTTCCTTCTCTCACTGACCCCTCGAATTCTAAAAGATTACAATGCCCTTTTTTTTTTTTTTCTTTTTTGTTGTTTCTGCCTGGTATCTCTGTGGGCTGTATGGGGACTAGGAGATGCAGGTGCTCATTGACAGGGAGTAGCTGACCATGGTGGAAAGAGCAAGAGCTCCTCCAACTGACCTTTGTACCCCATCTCCTCACCTTGAGTGTTTGATCCAGATCAGTCATTTCTTTGGGCTGCTTGATTTGCTGGTGTCTGTTTCTGCAGAGCATCAGAAGACTTGACTGTGAGCCCCAAGATGCAGCTGGACACCAGCCTCACACTGAGCAGCAGCAGCAGCAGTCTCCAGACCAGTCCTAGGAGTCACTCTGTTCTTATCCCAGGCCTCCCTGACAAGCTAACACCAAAGGCACCTGTTCCAGTAAGGCTCCAAATGCTGCTCTCTTCCTTCTCATGGGCCAAGGAACCTCTCTATGGGCCTGTACAAGCTGAAATTGTTCAGCCTGGAGAACAAAAGGCTCTGAGGGGTGGAGTGGCCTTTCAGTGTTTAAAAGAGATAAAAATGACTTTTTACATGGGCAGACCGGGGGTAGGGCATGGGAAAAAGATTTTAAACTAGAAGAGGGGAGGTTTAGGTTAGATGTTAGGAGGAAATTCTACTTTCAGGGTGTGTTGAGGCACTGGAATAGACTTCCCAGGAAAGCTGTGGATGCCCCATCCCTGGAAGTGTTCAAGGCCAGGTTGGATGAGGCTTTGACCACCTGGTCTAGTGGAAGGAGTCTTTGCCCATGGCAGTGAGGTTGGAACAAGATGAGCTTTAAGGTCCTTTCCAACCCAAACCTGTAGAATCCTAGAATTTCTAGGATTCTATAAAATTAAACTTATTTGGATGTTAGCAGGGATAGTGTGTGCCCTTTGGAAAACACAGCTGCTGGCACAGATGTGCAGCCCAGTTTACTCAGCCACATTGCTGGAACTTGTCCTTGTGTAGAACAGTGTTGTCTCTGAAAACCAGAGACAGGTCTAGCTTGTGCTGTCACCATCCCAGTGGCTGGACATGGCCAGCCTTTATGTTAAGAGACAATGGAAGGTTTCTTCCTGCTTGTTGGTCTGATGAGTCTGAAATTGCAATTTCCTATCCCTAAATTTTAATTTCCGGGTGTTGTGTAAAAAAGATCATGACCAAAGCTTGAAATTGAAACAAATTTTCAGTCCAGGAGTTGTTCAGTGTTAAAACTAATGTTTTCCCTCAAAGAAGAGGGAGTCTGGAGCAGAGCAGGGAAGTAGAATTAATGTAACATTTTTTTTTTTAAGTGAGTTCAAACTAGCAGTGGTTTAAGTGTGTCGTTAGCCCAGCTGAGAGTCCATTACAAGTCTTGAGGCCATTTTCCATCTGATGAAGGAGTGGGAGATAGGGATCTGATGAGGAAAGGATACAGCAGGCTGTTTCCAGAGGCACTGAATGTAAGGCACCAGGAGTTCTTGGAGCATCTCCACGTTACCCTAAATGCTCTTGTTTGATTTTTGTTTCCAGGTTGCACCAGGAAACTCCTCTCTAGCACTGGAACTGCAGGAAGTGGAGCCCTTGGTGGTGCCCCAGGCGTCCCCCACCCGCGAGCGCTCCCCAGACGTCATTTCCTCTGCTTCCACAGCCATGTCCCAGGACATCCCAGAGATTGCTTCCGAGACCCTGCAGCGCAGCTTTGCGGCGGCTCCGTCCGGGCTCCCTGGGGAGGTGCTGGAGCCCGGGCACCACGCAGACAGTATGGCCTCAGCTGCCTCAGCCCTGCACTTGCTGTCTCCCAGGAACCGCCACAACTCTGAGCACAGCCACCACTCTTTGGAAATGCCTCCAGTGGAGGTGGACAGACTGAATGCTCCATCATTACTGGAGACTGCTTTAACTCAGGAAAATGCATCTTCTGACAGTGTTGTGAGTCAGCCGTGGCCAGCGGCTCCTGACATAACCCGGGAAACCAGGAACAGCATGGCAGACAGGTAATCACTTGGGTTTATCTGGCACAGGGCAATTTGTTTGCACTTGCCAATTTGGCAGCTTGGTGAAAAGCTCTTGCGTTGTGATTAATCCAGGGCAGTTCTCCATCCCTCTCTCCCTTAAAAGATCTGATTAGTAAGCCTTCCGGTGTACTTGGTCTGTATGCTGTGTCCTGAACTTCCTAGGGCACCTCTATCCATTTTTGCTCTCTGATACCCTTTGCAGCATAAATGATCTCTGTTAAGAAGGTGAAAAGTCTACTTTGTTGGCCTTCATGTTCACATGGAGACTTGTTTTTTTTTTTTTGTGTGTGCTCTGGAAATCAAACCAGTACAAGCTATGTTCTACCCCAGGTGATGCATTCCTGCAGGCTTTTGTTGAATCAATTGACAACATAACTGACAGGTTTGCTTATAGGTTAATTGTCTCTCTACTAGGACTGGCTCTATGCAGCTAGTGTTGTAAATAAATAAAGTGCTTTAGCAGTCAGAAAATAAACGGCAGTGGAGCAGGAATGAGGGATGGTGCAACATCACTTAGGCTGCTTAGAAGGAGCAATCTGTTATGCTGGGCCAGTGCTGGGTTTTGTGACAGAATTAGTGTCCCTGTCTTGTAGTGGGATGAGAACAGTGAGATGCATCTGGCATCTCCAGAGACCACTTAGGCTAGGGCTACATGCACCATGTGAACCTGCCAGCACCTTCCTTTTCAACAGAACTAGAAGGCTGAGAGGGTCCATGTTGTCCCTCCAGTAATCCTGGACTGTTCCCTCATCAGAATTGCAAAGAAAGGCCTCACCTTGTGCCTTCACAGCTGAGGATGTTGTTCCAGGAAACAGTCCCATCTGATGCTCTGGGGAGGGCCTTAAGACTGTGTTTCTACACAGTATTTTTTCTTTTACTCATAATATGAACTTGAGAAAATGCTTCTGTAGGAGTTTGCAACTCCCCTCAATCCCACTCTGTCTTTGAATTCTTTAGGATATCTTATATCAGAATACCAGATCAGCTGTCTCTGACTGTGAGAGATTTCACAAGTGCTCACTTCTGTGAGCACTGTTTAAATCCTTCCTGCAAGCTGCATTCAGGCAGACCTAATTGACAGCCCAGAAGCACGTGCAGTTTGCTTTCAAAATCATTATGATACTTAGACTAGATCCACTGTTACAATCTGTCTGTTAGAGCTGACCCACCACATTCACACACTTCCTCAGACACTTTAAGGAGCTAAGAAGCGCTGATGATTTTTGCTTCGGTGATCAGTATTAAATGAGGAAAAACAAACCCAAGATGAAGCTATTCATGGAAGTATGGTGTGCTGCCAGGTTTGAATAGTGGCTTACCTCTCTTGTATGAATGTCTGTTGGGAGATGGTTCTTGGTTAGTACTTCAGGCATAGCTGAGCTGCTTCTCCCTTTTTCAGGCCCCAGAAATGCACATGGACAAGTTCAAGTGTTTAGTGCCTCTACTCAACACCTGCCTCTTCTTGGATCTGTGGGATCAGTGCAGGGTTGATTTTTGTTCTGACTTTCTATCAGGATCTCTCATGAGACATGGAGAAAGTGAATATTCAAGCTGAAAGAGACTTTCATGATGGTACTTTCTTTTTTCCTCTCTCTAGCCCAAGGGATGAGATTGAAGAAAAGCACAAGAGCTCTTCCTACCATCGACACAGCTACCACCTTCTGCAGCATGACAGCCAGGATGCCAGTGCAGAGCAAAGGTACCAGAGTGCTCAGCCCCCTGTCTTGCCCTGCATGGACTCAGCTCAGGCTGCATTCATGCCTCTGTCCCCATCCAGCCTTCACGAGTGGGGTGAATGTCTCTGCTTTGTCTCCTGGCCTAACGTGTGTTTGCAGCCCAGATTCCCTGATGTTCTGATGACTTCAGCTTATTTCAAGGTTGGCCCCCGGGCGCTTTCCAGTTTATTCTCTGTAGGGAGAGGTTTGATTGTGCTGCTTCTAAAAGCATGGACCAAGCTTGGTTTAATTACGAGTAAAAACCTATTAAGGGATCTGTTTCCAAGTACTGTGCCTATATAAGGTAGCAAGGGTACCTCAGGAGTAAGTTTTTTGCTTCTGATATCTTTCCTCCCTTATGAGTCCCCCTGAAGCTCCCCCTCCCCCTGAAGTGGGCACATTCTGTGTGCCTGACAAGCTCAGTTTGACAGCTGAGGGTTGTCCACAATCCACACTAAATTCAGACTGAAATGCACGGCCTGTATTGGAAGCTGGTCAGCAGGTGAAAGTCTCCAAGGTACTGAGGATCACAGATGTTTTAGGCTCACCTGATCCTCCTCTGTTCTTGCAACGCGTTCTGTGTCCAGTGCTTGCTGTCTGTAAAGCTGTGGGGATGTGTTGTGCTTGGGTTCTCTGCTAGGCCATCCTGGGGCTTGTGTGCCAGTATTTGCAGCTAAACAGGCATCGTTCAGCCAAGCTGCCTGGGCCCCTGCTGTCCCTAATGCTGGGATCCTCCAAGCCTTGCTGTACAGCACTCGAGCTCAGCCTGAGCAGACCTGGCTCAAAGCAGAGCAGCCTGTTCTGAGCTCTGTAGAGGTGACTGTGAAAGGTTAAGGTGGGGTTGTCTGTAGATGACTCTGGCCATGTGTGGATGAAGAGCTGTGTGAATCCATCCCCACAGTGAAGGCCAACACAGTCCAGTGTTGTGAGTGATGTCCTCTCCCTTGCTGTTCCTTCACAGTGACCATGATGATGAAGTTGCAAGCTTGGCTTCTACGTCAGGTGGATTTGGTGCCAAAGCATCTGCGCAGAGGCTGCCTGTGAAGGACTGGAAAGTCAAGGCATCCCCAAGGGCTTCCCCAAAGCTAAAGCGGAAGGGCAAGAAAGATGACGGGTACGCTGGGCTTGCCAGGGCACAGGAGGCTCTGGGACCAGCTGGGCAGAGCCACAACCTCTTGTGGTCACTGGGCTCTGAGGCAGCAGCCAAGTACTCCCAACCCTCACCCCGTTTGCAAAGGGCAGGAACCCCACAGAAAGCAGTGCTGGTTACTCAGACACTGCCTGGCACTTGGGCGGGGGAATAGTTCTGCACTATCTCCTGCTGCGACTCAAAATCCAAAATATAGCCTGGGCTTGAGAAGAATGTGTGGGAGGTAAATTACACATTATGAGAGGACACTGGCCCTTTCACTGGTTTCAGTGAAGGCTTCATTGGAACTGTGATGCTGTGAGTGTCACAATGGCCTCCATTTTTAATTGGCTTCTGAACAGTGGCACAGTGCCCTTGTTCAGCAATATCTGTCACTTGTTACCTGCTTGCTGCTTCTGTGTGTTTCTAAACGTGCCTCTATCAGTATCCTGCAAGTGAAAATTGGTGACTGGAAAGGTCTGCCCACAGCACGTTAGACCAATCTGTCTGCATCAGTGTGAGAAGAGCAGTGCAGTTTCTGCACGGGGCTCCCTCCTCTTCTTGTGTTCCCATAGCTCCATGATTTGGATCTCTGGCTGTGCAGATCACAACAAAGATGGGCTATGGCATTTGATTCTGACTGTGGTCCTGCAAGTGACACCCAGAAGCTCTTGGCTCTGAAATGACTTTCACTTTTTCTGCCTCCATCCTTCTAAAGTTGCTGAGTGGGTACTGTCCAGGAACTAAAAATGTTTACTTTTCATCATAGATTTGTGACTTTGATGGAGACATGCAATATTAGTGGGTCAGTTCAGTATTTTTCTTCATTCTGCTGGAGTGCATCACTAGTTTCTTCACCTTGAGAGCTGGAATCGCACTAGATGATGTGTGCTCGTTCATTCTAAATTTTAACAAATTAATACTTGTTTTTTCTTCGGTAAAATATTGGGAGACCTTCAAAAAGTGTTTGGCAAAGCCTTCCCTGGCTTCAAATTTGGACAAAACTGAAAAATCAGTGTGCAGTGCACTTTGTAACAGTCCACATTAACACTTGGTTCAGTTCTTTTCCCTGCAAAGGGACCAGTCTGCAAGGAATTTCAGGCTCTGTGAACAGTGCAAATGATAGTGTCACAGTGCTGTAAGGGCTGGGATTTCATCACCTTCCTATCATTTTCCATGTTACACAAGGCAAAACAGAGTTATGAGCTGGAGTGTAAGATCTAAAGCAACCATAAAATGTGTGATCTGTTTTGGCAGAAGACTTGGATAATAAGAGGAGTTAATTGACATAATTGGGTTACTACTCTTTCTCTGTTTATTTCCAGGGATATGAACCAGTCACCAAGATCATCTAACAACCAGGTGAGTCAGAGCTGCTCTTCATGATGCTTCATATCTTTCTAGGAAAGACCTAAGAGAAAGTTCATCCCAGCTCCTTGAAATATCATGGGTCATGCCCTAGCAGGTTGAGATGGGGCTGCACTTGGGCTTGGAGTTGCTCTGTGCTGACATGCAGCAGAGACGGAGTTCTGTGCTCTCCAGACTGATGATTTCCTTCTCATGCTTGCCTCTGCCTGCAACAAGATAAGATGTTCCCAGCAAAGAAAGGGTCACGGTGGGATTGACCTTGATGTATATGTCTCCATGTTCCTTCCCCTTAAGGGTGGGTCCTCACACTCCTTGAACTATTTCTAGCAGGTGAAGAGCCAACATACAAAAACTTATACTTATCCAGTTGTTTGGTTTTCATAAATAAATGAAAGATCTGAAAAAGCGCTCTAAAGAAGCCTCCTTACTGTACTGACTGCACAGCTCTTTTGTGAGTGTTTGAGGTCATTGTTTACATTTGTAAGCATGAACATTCTCAGTACCTGGCCAAAAGTGAATAAAATCTGTTTTGAAGGGCATCTTGAATCTAAACAGTTGCTTACATTTATTAATTTAAACATTTAACATTATTCTAAACATTTATTAATTCTATGCAGGAACCTTGCTTTATCCGTTTATTTCTTGGCACAGAAGTTCTTGGGAACAGGCATTAAACTGATCCTGTTTGCTGCCTTATGTGTTACACTTCATTTCCAGGCACAGGGATTGACTCAATACTGAGCAGAAAGCTCAGCTGACTTCCAGTCCTGTTGGAAATGAATGCTTGTGCTCTCCACATGTAGGTGACACCAGAGTTCCAGGATGAGCTGATGTGCATCCTGAGGAGCCAACAGCGGGAACTCTCCGAGCTGCGGCAGAACCAGATGGAGCTGCTGCAGAGGCTCACGGATCGCCTCGACACCATCCAGAGCTCCCTCATGGGCCACATGGAGAGGGTGATCGACTCCCAGCAGGAGCAGGAGCGTATCCTTGTTTGCAAGTGTTGAGTGGAAGGCTGCAAGGCAGACTAGAGGCGTGAGGAAGGCTCAGGAAGGTCAAGGATCTTGGGAGCGTGGGGCCATAGGTGCAGTACAATTGCCTGGCTGCAGTATAACTATTTCAGTTCTTCTCAGGCCGTTTGTAAGGGCAAGAAACTCAGAACAGAGAAGAACTGACACTTTCTCTGTACCACTATATCTTAGTTACCCATTAAGCTGTAAGTGCTGCAGTCCAGGTGTAGACCAGAGGTGCACTTGGTACATTATCCCACCTCAGGCACTGGCCAGTTGCCCAAGAGTAATTATGGGCTGATCCTTTCCTTCCTTTCCTCCTTAAGGCAAGTCAGTTCTTGCACCAGAAATAGCATCTGGCTGCCATATTGCATAGCTGGATATAGAATTATATTGTTTGTCCACCTTTATTCATATGGTGGTCTACAGGTCCCTTATGTGTTGTCTGAGAAATATTTTCTTTTGGTGCTTTCAAACCTTGTATCCATTTGTATTGTATTATGAGTCATTGGTTCCTGTGTACATTTGCTACACTGAATTTGGTTATATTCCCCAAACTGAGCAGCTTCAGTCTGTCTCATGTCTGAAACCACTCTTAACTTCTATGAATAGCTTTCTCTATTAATTAGTCTTGGATTTTCCTTTTTTATCCATCAGTCTGATATTCACGGATAATTTAGATACATTTCTGCTGAATCTCAGTGTCTAGAGCTATATTGTCATATTAGAATAATTTTTCCTTTCTCCACAACTTAATGCATGGACCGAATTTTGTCAGCAGCTGAACTGTCATTTCACTGTTTGTTTTGTCGGAGTTTGGTGTTAGTTTGTTCAAGATGTGTTTGTGTGTTGGCTCCTTCAGAGAGGTTGCTTGCTTCATGAGGTCTGAGTAGCCTGAAGCCTGGGTTTGCTCCCATGCTCTGTATCACCTCCACTAATTCATCCTATAGAAACATTTTTACCACCATACTGTTTATGGATATTAGACTTGATGGTTTCTGGTATCCTGGTTCTGGCTCAGATGGAGTTAATTTTCTTCGCAGCAGCTCATGTGTGTTATGTTTTGGATTTGTCATGAAAACAATGCTGGTAACACACTGATGAGTTTGCTGTTTTTTTCTTTTTCTAAGCCCAGTCAAGGCCTTCTCTGTTTCTCACGCTGCTTCAGCAGGCAGGGGTGGTCAAAAGATGGGAGGAGACAGAGCCAGGACAGCTGACCCCCAGTGACCACAGGGATGCCCCACACTGTGTGATGCTGTGATCAGCAGTCAAGGCTGGGGGGAAAGGAGGAGGAAGAGGGGACACTCGGATTGATGGTGCTTATCTTCCCCAGCCACCGTTAGGCATGAGGGAGCCCTGCTTTCCTGGGAATGGCTGAACACCTGCTCGCCGATGGGAAGTAATAAATGAATTCCTTATTTTGTTTGGTTGGCATGTGCAGCTTTTGCTTTACCTCTTAAACTGTCTTTGCTTCAACCTATGAGCTTTCTCACTTTCACCCTGCCAGTTCTCTCCCTCATCCTGCTGCAGAGAAGTGAGTGGCTGGCTGAGGCTGAGCTGCTAATGGGGCAGCCAAGTTAACCACACTGTGTAGGAAACAGTACTGTTCAACTTATTTTAGCTGTTTGACTTTCCTACCTTGCCTTCCAAAGCTCTTTTCTCACCCTGATCAATTGTTTAAGAGCACCCTGTTTCAGGAACACAGCAGTAATGTTATGAGACCACTCTTTGACCAGAGCTGCACATTTGCTCCCAGTGAGCCTCTGGAGGTGAGGTTACTGTCCATCTTTGTGGGCAGGAGTGTTGTGGGTAGACAGGAAATCGGTTGTTGTGCTCCTTAACAGCAATTCTCGTTAGAGAGAAGACTGGACCGGCTGCTGATGGAAGGGCAGCAGCGCAATGGGCAGCTCCAGGAGCACCTGTCCCAGCAGCTCTCCCAGTCCCTGTCCACAGCTGTGTGTAACCGTCTGGAGAGGACCATTCGGGAGGAGATGAAGAAGACAGTGCCCCAGTGTGAGTGTGGCTGCCTAAGTCTGGGAGGTGGATCCCTACAGGTAGCTCCATCGGGATCAAAAGCACACTGGGAAGGTGCTGGCACTGTATGAAGCAGGAGTTAGGTTGTGTGAACACCAGGCTCTGCTCTGCTGTGGGCCCCGCTGTAATCTGAGGCGAGGGGCTGTGGTTTAGAAGTAGTATGAGGCTCCCAGAGGGAATGCCTTTCCAGAGAGTGTGGTCTGACCTTCCATTATAATCTCTAAAGCCTTTGGAGTCTGTTCAGTGGAGGAAGGTGAAAGAGGCTGATGAGTTTGGAAAAGCTGAGACTTGGCTGGAGCAAGCTTGAAGTTGTCTTTGCCCTTTCTCGATGCACTGGCACCATGCATGTAAGGAAATGTTCCAAAAACTGCTGGTGGGAAAGCCTGCAGCCAGTAGCTGCCTAAGGCAGGGCTACCTGCTATTCTGGATCAGGTCAGCTGTGACTGTCACACCAACTTTTAAAAACCTTCAAGGCGGGAGGTTCCACAACTTCTGATGACTTCCAGAGCTCTAGCACCTTATTAGCAAAAGCTTTCTTCAAATGTCCAGCCTTAGTTCCCCAAGCAAAGTTTGTGATCATTGTCCCTTGCTGTGTCATATCCAAGAATCATTTGATTCCATTTTCTTTTCTGGGTTTTGAAGTGTGACTTTAGGATTAAAGCTGCAATTTTGTCCTGTTTTTGTTATGCCTAGGCATTTCCAAGAGCATGGACCCTACCGTCAGCCAGCTCAGTAATACTATTGCTGCCAAGCTCACTGCAGTTGAGGGGACACTGAAAGAGAATATTACCAAGCTAGTAAAATCAAAGGTAAGGAGTACCAGAGTAGCTTTTCCAAGGCACACTGAGTTGTCACCTGTCTGGGTAGCAACTTATGCCTTTCCCCTCACCTCTGTCTCTAGGTAATGCCAGTTTAGCTGAGGATAGTCAAAGCTTTTTCGTGGTCTCATTAGGAGGACAAGCTCTTTGTATGCTCCCCTGCCCACTTTGCCTTATTAACACTTCTTTCATTTTTCAAGTTGTTAATTTTCTACTAGAGTAGAAATTCTCAGCACAGCAGTGACGTTTAGGGTCAAGTCAGTCAGTCAAGTGGCAAACGTTTGACTGGCTCCATTCTGTTCCCCATATCTACATTATTTAGGGGGCACAAGCTGCTTACTTAGCTTGGCAGGGAATGATGTTTTTTTGGGAAGGAACTGTGCCTGACTGTACCACCTTCCCTTGCTCTACAGCAGAAGTACTGAGAAATAGTGCTGGTTTTGGGCAGCCCCTGAGCAAGCATAGGTTCAGCCTGCTGGAGTCATTGTGCAGCCTGGCCAGTGGGAAGAGCCAAGGAAGCACCCTTTAACACTGGGCTGTCCTTACTTGGTGTGGGTGTGTTGCAGGGACCTGGTGTTTGTTCACACCCTAAGTCCTGGAGCAGACTGTAGTTAATTTTCTGGAATCTTCTGTGTGTGCTTGTAAGAACCTTACAGACAGTGTTGTGAGGGCCACAGCTGACACTCTGCAGGGACCCATCCAGTCAGCCTACAGGGAGGCCTTCCAGAGCGTCGTGCTGCCAGCCTTCGAGAAGAGCTGCCAGTCCATGTTCCAGCAAATCAATGACACCTTCAAGCAGGGCACACAGGAATGTGAGTAGGTTTTCTTCTTCAGGTCTTCTCTGCACTATTTCCATTAGTGGCTGGCAACACGTTGGCCTTACATTTTTGCCTTTCAGAGTTTCGCTGGTGAGTGTTTAACCTCTTAGACCATCCATGTGTTCTGTTTCATACTTGGGAAGCAGAAGTGGGGAGGCTTTTGTGGATGGTGCTATAAGAGTACGGATTCACTTCTGGCCTTTGTAGCCCGCATAGCAAAACACTCAGCTGTGTTCTGGGAATCTGTGACTTCATCTATTGAGTAGGAAAGTCCAGCTGCAGGATTATCCCATCCTGGTGTCAGAAACATGATGAATGGAGAGGGTAACAGTCCTGCATCTAGGCCCTCCTCTCAGAGGGGTAATGGATTGGAGAAGGTTTAGAGAAGGGTACCAGGATGACCAGAGGTTAAATAGTGGCTGAACAGTGTGGACATAGGCTGAAATAGAGTATACCCTTAAGTAAGAAAAACTATACACTGATGCACTGTGGAAGATCATTCCTGTTCTCAGGCTTGGGATGCAGATCCTTGGCCTTTGGGGAGGCTGGACAGGTATTACCCTGTAGAGCTGGTTTCTGAGAGTAACTGACCAGTGCTAGCACAGTGACTTCTGTTGGCCACAGATCTGCAGGGTGTCTCCAGCTGCTGTTTATTTTTCACCCTTCCTCTTCCACACAAGTCTCCCACAAACAGGAGAGCTTACATTCTTCTCCCTTTTGGTCAGGGTAGTTCATAAGATATTTTAAAAAACAGGTTTTAAATCTCAGGAGACATGATTTCTTTTTTGTCAGAAAAGAGCCCCCTCTTTCTTCATGAGCATTGAACTAATGCAGATCACAATTCACACTAGGTATGAAATAAGACACCCTTCCACCTGCCTTTATCTGCCCTGAACAAGGAGTGCCTGTAGAAGTCTGCTGTAGGAGAACTGGTGGGTTTGTTGCTGTGTTGTGTGATCCTGTGTGATGGGGAGACTGGAAGATGGGTTACTAGTTTAATATAATACAGCCCAAAACAAGCCTTGTGTCCTGTGCTCCTACACAGGCTCAGCAATTGCTTCTGCTGGAGAACATGTAGAGCCTGGCAGCTGGATTTCTGCCCTGATCATCTCCAAGGTACAGATGGCACAAACATCTCCCTCTCTGCTTGTTGCAGATATCCAGCAGCTGGAGGCTCACTTGAAGAACAAGAAGGTACGAGAGCAGGAGGTGCGGGACCCGCTGCTGAACCAGCTTCGACAGCTCATCAGCACCTTCCAGAGCACCACGGAGCAGCTGGCGTCCACCATCGCGGCCAGTGTCCATGCTGAGGTGCAGCACCAGCTGCACATCATCGTGGGCAAGTAAGTTGGCAGCTGGGCTTGTGGAAAGAGATGTCACTAAGACATACATGCATGTATCACAAGCACCTCTCCCTGCTTAGTTCTAGAGGCAAGCCAGGAGTGCTGTAGGGCTGCTTGTTGGCCGTGCCCATATGGGAAAGCAAGTGGGCTGGTGACGGCTGCTCACTAAAGGTTTCCCAGCTGTATTGGGAAGCTCAGGGACTGCTTTTCCCCAGGTCCCATATGCACACTGGAGAACAGAAGGATCTAAGGCATCCCTAAGCACACTCAAATCTGAATACTTCCTGAAGATCATTTCAGAGGAGTCTTTTGACAGTTTTTCTTTACTCAGTGTCCTCAGGCATACAGTTTCTACAGGCTACTCTCTCTCCCCACAGCTTCTCTGCAGCAGTTTGGGCTTTGCCCTCCTGTTTTCAGGATGGGATCCCAGCAGTGCCTGCAGCACATTCACGCTGTGAGGCAGTGGCAGATTGCCAGACATTGGGACTGGCTGGTGGTCACCTGTGGAGCAGAACAACCCTGTCTATTTTGAGCCTTTAGAACATACGTCAGAACACACTGGGGTCTTCAGTGCAGGCCAGAGTTGCCAGGAAGGCCACCAGACTAAATCTTGGTCTTGTTGCATGGGCTGTGCTTGTTCCCAGGGAAGTCCTGCTTTTCTACCTGTGGTAGAGCAGGTTTGATGCTTTGTACCCTTTGTGAGAGGGGAGAATACAGCCCTTGTGAGAAACGGTGTCACAGAGAGCAGCAGAGTCTGCACTGTGAAATCCTCTTCTGTTGAGAAGTCACAGGCACAGGATAAGTGTGTTCTCATTCTAAAGGTGTCATCTGCACACTAGGAACTGCATCTGACATCTCCTGCAAGAAGCTGGCCCCGTTTGGGGATAACCCCACAGCTTAGTCGTCTTGCTTGTAAGACAGAGACATTAAAGATTTAAAACATTGTTTAATGAGAGACTTAGTTCCCTGAAATGTCACTTTCCTGCACAGAATATCAGCATCTTCCAGGTGAACCTTGGGGCATGGTGGTGTTGGCCATAGAGTTGCCTGTGCCTTAGCTCTATTTGCATGAACCCTTAGGGAGCCACACTACAATAAGCAAACCAGCCTGTGCTTTCTCACTGGTATAAGCTTTGTGCAGTGATATCCCTCGGCTCTTCATTCTCAGAGGTGTCCATGGGTTCTGTTTTGTTTATTTCAGCATGCAGGAGTCTATTTTGGCCCAGGTGCAGAGAGTCATTAAAGGAGAAGTGAGCCTGGCTATGAAGGAGCAGCAAGCAGCCGTCACCTCGAGCATCGTCCAGGCGATGCGCTCGGCAGCCGGGACACCCATCCCCTCTACTCACATGGATTTCCAGTCCCAGCAGACTCACATCCTTCAGCTGCTCCAGCAGGGACACCTCAACCAAGCTTTCCAGCAGGTACCTAGTTTTCCTGGTAGTCATCCACTGCTTCTTGGGGACTGAGAAGGAAAAAGGGCTCCTTGGGGTGGGCACATAATCTCACAACAGCTTACACAGGAGTTGACTGAAAAGACCTGTGCCAGTGGAGTGATTGAGGGGTGCAGTTGCTCTCATGCAGGTCGAGCCAGAGCCATGCAGGGTCCATGATTTGGTAGCAGTTAAGTTCCTTCATCCCCATCCTGTGTCCTGTCAGGACAGTGTCAGTGCTCCAGTAAACCAGCATGTTCTGCCATCAGCGCTGACACGTGGTGCACCTCTGAAGAGCAACAGCTCCATAAGCCTCTCCAGGCAGATCCACCAGCTGGGGCCTGACCTTGCCTCTGACTTTGAACACGCAGGCAGATCTGTTTGAGCTGCTGCAGACAAACTCTTCAGGGAATGATAGCACTGCTGGCGCTGCTCCATGCTGCTGACAGTAACCTGCTCCCCCCTGTCTGGTTGTGCTCTGTTCAGTTTGGAACAGACACTGGTGTCCTCAGAGCATAGCGCAAGAGCCTAAAGATGGCCCTGCTGACCTGTACAGCAGAGGTGCAGAGATTTTTGCTCCCAAAGGAGGCTGTTGAGCCACTGAGCATCCCAGAGCTGTCACTCTGTCCTGTGTCCCTCACCTGCCTGTTGGTTCCTGTGCATTTCTAGCTGTGTCTTCCTTGCAGGCTCTAACAGCAGCTGATCTCAACCTGGTTCTATATGTTTGTGAGACTGTGGATACTCAGCAAGTGTTTGGACAGCATCCATGCCCACTGTCCCAGCCTGTGCTGCTCTCCCTCATTCAGCAGCTCTCCTCAGATCTGGGCACGCGTACAGAGCTGAAGTTGAAGTGAGTATGACCAGAGAACTGGGTCCTGTTCTCAGCCCTGGCTTTAAATTCACTGCCTGGATGTGGAAGGTGGAACTTTGACAAAAGTTGGGAGTTTCTGTAGCCTATTACTGGCATGTTTACAGCCAGTGGTAACTCAGAAAAATATGTCAGCATTGCCACAGAAAGCTTTGCTGCCCTGAGGTAGTAGTGGAAGGAGTACCCAGCAGTAGGTGCTGCTGGTACCTCTGGAATTGTAGCCTGTAAATATTTGCAGCCTGTGCAGCGATCGCCATTCTCCAAGGAACGATTTCCTTGTGGAGGCAAAAGGAGGGATAGTGCCATGTTCCCTGGATAGTATAATATCCAGGGCAAGTTTGCTCCGTCCTCAACTCTTCACCCATCACTGGACTTTGTGTCAGCAGTTTCTTGTCGTGACTGTCAGAAAGGCTCAGTGGGAGGCTGCAGCAGGAGCTACTGGTATAATTTCTGGTGGATGTTCCAAGCAAAGCTTGTGTGACAAAATAGTGACTGTACTGATACTTGCCATGAACATTTTTAGTGTCTGAGTCAAAACCCTGCTGTCTGCCCTTAAAAGCTGAATTGTTAAGGTACCTACAGGTTTTGACTATGGCTTGTGTGGGAAAATTACTTAAATTGAGTTTTTAACTCAATAAGGATAAAGCAAGCTAGAAAAACCAAAAAGAGCTTCAAGTTACAGTCAAGTTACAGGCTGGTAATTGGGGTTAAAGCTGCTGCTGTAAAGTTTAAACTGGATTGTTACTGAAAACCTGCAGTGACCACATTGCCTTACTCAGGCTATAGTTTAAAAGTTGATAGCTCATCTGAACTTCAGTGTGTATTGTTGGTAAAAGTCTTGATCTTCTCCCACCCCTTGCTGGATGGATTTTATTGTAACCCTACACAAACTGAGCCTCACTGCTGAGGGGTTTTACTATCTAATGAGTGACTAATTCTGCTTAAAAGTATTTAAGAAAATACCTACTGAGGGTCATCTCCAGCACCGTGGGAAGTTCTCACTGGCTGTTGCCTCTGCCTTGGTTCCAGCAGCCAGGTTGTGGGGCAGGTGGGCAGGCTGGGAGCTGTAGGCTGACCTCACATGTTTAGGAAGGGATAGGTGGACTGCTGTGAGTCAGAAACATTTATTTTGTCACAACTGAACATGCTGCAGAGTTTGGGTGGAGTAGGGAACAAAACTGTGTATCTTCAGTGCTGACATGAATGGGATCAGATTGGGATCGTATTCTGGGTTTGGTCCTAACCTTGCTCTCTCTCCTTCAGCTACTTGGAGGATGCAGTGATGCACCTGGACCAAAGCGACCCCATCACCCGAGACCACATGGGGTCAGTCATGAACCAGGTGCGGCAAAAGCTCTTCCAGTTCCTCCAGGTGGAACCCCACAACCCTCTGAGCAAACCTGCGCGTCGCCTCATGATCATGCTCCAGGGCCTGGTCACCCCTGGCCTGACCTAGGAGAACCTGGCTGCCCGGTGGGCTGCTCCACCAAAGCCCACTCAGCAGATCTGCCGTTACTGACGACGCCTGGCTGGTGTTAAGAGCTCTTGCCAGAAAATCTATCAACACGTGTGTGATGTCTCTAAGGCGAACGCCATCTGTGTATAGTTCCAAATAGTCACTGAACATTCACTTGGCTTATTTTTCCTAAATAGCCTCTTTTTTGAGAGTTAAATCTCTTCTTCACCTGCCTATCCGTCCCCAAGGCTGGCTGGCAGTCCATGTCTCATGCAGCAGAAGCCAATGGATTTCTTACCCCTTTAAAAGTTTGGATCTGCTGCCATCAGCAAGGGAGCAGCGAGGTGTGCGCTGAGCCTGGGCACGGGGGCTGCCGGCGCTCCTTGCTGACCAGAAACTTGTACCCACACCTTAGTGAAGGGCTCAAACTCCTCCTCCCCGGCAGGCTCTAGGCACAGGGAGGAGGTCAGCTGAGCGAGAGGGGTTAGTTAAAATTCATTTATTAGTTAGTTACACTGAGGTTCGTTAATTCCAGATCCACGGTGGAGTGCCCCAGGGAGGGGCTCTGGGTCAGGGTGCTGAGGCAGCAGCAAACTGCAAGAGCCCCACGGGGCTGCCGGTTCTGTTGTGCATCGGAGCATGTCCATGTTTCAGACATTAGTTTTGATTTTCCAGCGAGGTTTTTCTTTTTATCTAAATTTTGAAGTTTTGGGGGCTTTTGTTGTTTGTTTTTTTTGGGTTTTTTGGAAATAACATTAAGAACAATTCAATAAAAAACTTTTTGAGAAAAAAGATGTGGATACCTTCTTCTGTTGTGTGGTGGAGGGAAGACTGAGGGGCCTTTGAGGATCTCAAACCATCTCCAGTCTGGAGCCTGAGGTAAAGGGCCTCTCTTCCCAGATTTTTTCCTGAGTCTCTGCTCAAGCTTTCCTGTGTGAGTCCAGCAGGGCATAGTGGTCTCTGCATCCTGGGAGAGGCAGGAGGTGATGGTAGGCTGCTGGCTGGGGGAAGGGAACATTAACTCCCCTTTTCACAGCAAAAATGTCTCTGGCTGCTCCTCCTTCCTGGAGAAGAGAAGGCTCTGGGAAGACCTTACAGCACCTTCCCAATATGTAAAGGAGCTCCAATGGAGCTAGAGAGGGACTATGGACAAGGGCATAGAGTGACAGGATAAGGGGGAATGGCTTCACACTGACAGAGGGCAGGATTAGATTAGATATGAGGAAAAATTTCTTCCCTGTGAGGTTTGTGGGTCACAGGTTGCCCAGAGAAGCTGCGGATACCCCATCCCTGGAAGTGTTCACAAGACCAGATTCTACAGGGCTGGAAGGTGTCCCTGCCGGGTTGGAACGAGATGGTTTTCACGGTCCCGTCCAACCCAAACCATTCTGTGATATCATGATCTGCAAGGGCCGGGGTCCAGCCCCGGGGGCTCCTCCGCCGCTCGGC
>WAAE01022892.1:11897-111992 GCA_013400495.1 Nicator chloris | reverse complement strand
CACGGCGGCGGCGGCGGCGGCGCGGGGTCCGCACCATGGGCGGCGGCTGCTGGCGGCTGCTGGGCGTCGTGTGCCCGCTGCTCCTGCACCTCGGTGAGTGCCGCGGGGCCGCTCCGGGGCGGGCTGCGGGACCGACACCCCCGGGCTCTTCCCGCCGGGGCTGGGGGGCTGGCGGGTGGGAGCGGGATCCCCGGCCGCGTCCCGCACCCTCTGTAGCTGCGGGGAGCGGGATGCCCGGTTGCCCCACTGCTCAGCGATCCATCCACCCTTGTCCCGTGTCCTGAGATGCCAGGCAAGGAGGAACGCGGCTTCGCAGCGCTGTCCGGAGTCTCTCTGCTCAGGCGGGGACAGTTCCCAAGCTCTGGATCTCCAGCCCTGCGTGCCCACCCCACGCACCTGCTGGCTTTCCCTGCTGACCTCGCTCACCGCGGCCAGAGGGCATCCTGATCGCTGCGGGACTGTTGTCCGGCAGGTCCTGCACCTCACCGGCACCAGCGTGTCCCCTCCGCACTCCCGCTCCTCCGAGAGCCGAGGGAGAATGCGGAGCACAGCGGTACCCAGGGACATCTCCGCTCTGGAGAGATACGGGGAGCCTGGGATTAACCTGGTCCGGCTGCACGGACGATGGAGGACAGGGACCACCAAACCTCTGGGGGATTTTAGGCTCAGAGGGTGGGTGACTCCGACCCTTCCCCAGGAGCAGGATGGCTGCGTCGGCAATCGCTGGGGAGCTAGCGATGCTCTGCAGCGCCCTGGGAAACTTCCTCCGTGCTTTGCCCTTGGGCTTTCTCCCTGACGGAGCCACGGGCAGGGTTTTCCCCATAGTTTTGCAGCGGAGCAGCGGAAGGTGATTTGCCCTCCTGCTTTCTCCTTTGCTCGCCCTGCCCAGCCTCGTGCCGAGCGAGGGAGGGCTTGTGCCGGACATTAGAGGCGCCCAGGAGGTGAAACCTCAGCCCACAGCAGGGACCAGCCGGCTGAGGGGAGGCATCATCTGGCCCTGATAGCTGCTGGGTCGTTGGTCTGGTGGGAGGCACGCTTGTTGCCTGGCTGGGTCAAAAGAGGAGCAATGGATGCCACTTTCTCTATTGATACTTGCGATGTTTGTGACCCACGTGTCTGGCCTCAGTCCGAGACTTTCCGGCGTGCTGTGTTCAGGGGGTTCTCATCACAAACACCTAAAGTCCCCTATGATAGTGTCAGGCTCGCCCTGGTGTTAGTCTCGACCACAGCCGCTCTGCTCAGGACCCTGTTCAGGGGTGCAGGCATGGGATGCCAGCAGCAAGGCACACGGCTCCCTGGAGACATGTGGCTGCCTCAGCAGTCACCAGGAAATTTTCAGCTGTTTCTGGGGTCACCTTTCCTCAGGGGGCCCCTACAGGGCTCTCCTCAATTAGAAACCTCCCTGGTGCACACCCATGTCACTTCCAACACTCTTGTAACTCCTGTGAACTGGCACAGGAACCTCGCATCTTCTGGTCTGCAGGACCTCTGGGGCAGAGCTGAACACCATGCAGGTTTTCTCTGTGAACCAGTCACACACCAGCTCCTTTTGGGCTTCTCACTGGTCGTGGATGCACTCACAGCCCTCGTGAACACACCCTGTCACCCATTGTGCCGTGTCTGGCACCAGGGTTTGGCCAGTGCCAGTGGTGAATCATTTGTGGAGCAGGGAAGTGGTGCTTCTCAGAATGAAACAGCCAGACTTGCACTTGTGCTTTTTCCTTTTGTACTTTTTCTTCCCTTTTCCCTTCCCCATTTCTACTTCCTGTTTTCCCTTGTCCTTTTCTCTTTATCCTTTCCCCTTCCCTCTTCCTCTCCTTTTCCACGTTCTTTTTTCCTTTCCCCTTCCCCTTTCTCTTTCCCACTTCCCTCTTCTCTTTCCCCCTTTCCCTTTCCTTTCCCCTTCCCCCCCTTTTCCCACTGCAGTCAGAGCAGAGACTCCAGCTTGCTGAGCCTTTGCTTTGTTTTTTTTTTCTGTTGTAGTCACAAATTAATCTTTGCTGTCAGGGGATAAAGGCCGGGACAGATGGCTCTGGGGAGAGCCCGGGAGGCCCGAGGTGACGCGGCCGGCAGGAGCCCTGCGGTGAATGGCAGCATCGCTGCGGGGTCGTCACATCGTGCCGGGCTCCCAGGCCAGGAGTGAAGGGTCACTACGAGTGCCCAGGGAGGGGATGCCGGCGGTCCGGGGGGATGTGGTAGCCCCTCACTACATTTCAGAGCCCAGTGCCATCCCCACCCGATGACACCCTCACGCCACCCTCCCCTGAGCCGGGCAGGCGGGGGCTGTCGGGGGCTCGGCGGGGGCTCATCTCGGTCTCTCCTCTCTGTGCCCCGCAGCCGCGAGCCAGGAGCCCGTCAGCATGGCGGGACAATGCGACACCATCTACAAGGGCTTCGCCGACTGCCTCATCAGCCTGGGGGACAGCATGGCCCGGAGCGTCCGGCAGCAGCAGGAGGAGGGCGGCGAGGAGGCGCAGGAGCTGGACACCATCTGCAAGTGAGTGTCCCTGTGGGAGCCGCTGGGACGGTGGGGTCACCTGCCACCAGCACCGCCCCCGACTCCCGCCCTCCTCCCCAGGTCCTGGGATGACTTCCACACCTGCGCCAGCGAGGTGCTGTCGAGATGCCCGGTGGAAGCGGCCACCATCTGGGAGTCGCTGCGCCAGGAGTCCCGCAAGATTCAGTTCCAGGGGAACCTGCAGGAGCTGTGCAGCGCCCGGGGCCGCCTGGCCAGCGCCCAGGGCTCGCCGGCCGCCGAGACCAACCAGGCCACGCTGCGGGGCTCGGCCACCCCCCTGCACCCCCGTCTGCTGGCCCTGCTGGCCCTGCCGCTGCTGCTGCCCCGGCTCTAGCCCTGCTGGCCCGCGGGGTGCCCAGGTGATGCCGGGTCGGTTCCCCCGGCTGCTGGCCGGTCCCCGCCACGCCCACCTCCCTCCCGGGCATCCCTCGCGGGGCACGGTCCTCTCCTGCAGCACTTCAGATGGATTTATATTTATATTAAAAGACACTTTTACATTTCTCCTGTCTCTCTGCCATGGGATGTCCCTTGAGCCCCTCCCAAGCCCCGTGTTTGCTCTGGGGACTGGAGACGAGATGCTCCCTGCACCAGTCCCCAAGAAGGATCAGTGGGAGGGTCTGTGACTCCATTCCCCCAATCTGTTGCCCATGGCAATGCCAGGCAGTCCATGAGACCATGGACAGCCCCAGGAGGGGATGATTCCCACTGCCCTGGTGCTCCCTGACCGCTGCTTTTCAGGGCTGAGCATAGCAGATATTCCCTTTAGAGGTGAGTCAAATGTTTTATTCATTTTAAAGGGCACCTTAGAGAAACACAGGGTACAGATTTGTCTTTTTAGCAGCCAATAGTTTGTCGTCTGGTGGGCAACTCCAGTGACATTTTCTGTTTTCCAGCCCTTTTATTCTGGCCTTGTTGTATTCATGGTCATGAAGAAAATTATGATTTGCAGGGAAGAGAGGTTTTTGGGTTTTTTTAACCAAGATGATGGAGGTAAAAAAGCTAGGGAACTGGAAATCTCATCCACGTTCACATGGAACTCATTGAAGTTAAACCAAGATGATTAGTGGGCGTTTGACATGGCTAAACTTGTATCTGTCAGTGGAAGACGCCTTAATTCCCATCCCTGTTGCTGAAAACTGCTGAAAAACTTAGGATATTTTTCCCAGCTACTAAAGCCCAGTGTGTAAACCAGCTCCCCTAGGCCTGGGCTGGCCAGGCATCCTCCCCCCTCTCCCGGGCACAGCCATCACTCCCCATCCACCACCTAACGGGCCACTGGAATTGCCAATGGGCCACCCCAGCTGGGGCACAGACCATGGACTCCTTGTTGATGTGGTCCCCAGGCCCCAGCAGCAGTGATGGGTAAATCTGGCTGGCATGTGGGAAACCATCCCACTTGGGAAAGGCAACAAAATCCTCTGGCCAACAACACAAGTGCCACTGCTCCGAGGATTGTTCCAGGCTCAGTGGAGAGCAGGAGCCGTGAGCTCCTACATGCTGTGGGTAGTGAGTTGCTGCTATTTCTGTTATTTCCTGACTTCATGGCTGTCCCAAAAACATTCCAGCATCTGGGCACGTGGTTTTGGCCCAGGGAAGCCTTTGCACACTGTCCTGTGGCTGAAAACCTTCAGTGCGTGAGCGAGGAGCTCAGTAATCACTGTCCTCCTCAGTAATCACTGTCCTCATTGAGACAGGAAAAAATATTGGCTTGTTTCATCATAAAATCTCTTCCTGTGAGGTTAACTGGTAACTTAAACATGTGATTGGTAAGCTCTGGGATGTCACCCCGGCTGTCCCAATCCTCTGCCAGGCTCTGGGTCCATGAAACACTAACAGGATTGCTGGTTCATCCCATGGGGCTGAGTGGTCGCTGCTGATCCCTCAGCTCTGTGGGGGGCACTGTGTTTATTTCCCGATATTTATTTCACTAACCAGCCTGGAGCTGACTGGGGGGACACAAAACATCTGGGCTCCCGGCAGCCCTTGCTGGGGGAAGATGCTGATCCCGGGGCCGGAGCCTCATGGGACACGGGGCAAGACACCACCCCAGCCCTTCTCATCCAGCAGCTGCCGCTCCCCGTGTGAAACGCCAGCGCCGGGGGGATAATCCGCCGATTCTTTCCTTCCCAGTTCCTGACAATCCTGTGTTTAAGGGTGAATTAGTGCTGGATCCCGGCAGGGTGGCTAAGAGGATAAACGCCAGCCGGGCGCCGGCCACGCACCGCGCAGCGCCCGCCGGCACCTCCGTGGGGGTGGGAGCGGTGGGATCGCAGCGGGGCAGTGGGAGGCGGCCGGGGAGACGGAGCGTCACCAACGTGGTGCTATGACAGGCTGCCACCACGATGGTGACACTTGCAGACAATAAACTGTGCTGCTTCAACCCGGCCAGAATCAAAGCCTGGGAAGGTCCACCCACTCCCACCCAACACTCTGGGTGTTTCACCCTGTGTGCAGAAAGACACACCACAGAAGGTCCCATGTCCTGGAAAATGTCACCGTACATGTTGCAGACCCTTGGCTTTGTCACCACGTGTCCTGAGCACCAGCACTTGTCACGACACGTGGTTCACATCTTCGGCTTCCATGTGTGTCTTGCAGCTGAAACGCGTCACCGTGTCACCACACATCTTGCAGGCACTGGTGGCTCTGGGAAGCCAGAGCTGGGATTTGGGGGTGCTGGAAAAGGGTGGACCTGTGTGTCACCACTGCTCGGTGACACCACGTGTGCAAGAGTCCACGGCAAAGCACCGCCCAAACGCCAGTGTCACCTGTCACCCCAACCCTCCTTCAGGGAGGTGCCTGCAGGGCTGAGAGCAGCGGTGTGACAGCAAGGGTGGGCATGCTGACCCCAGGAAAGCGCTCTGGTGCTCCAAAACTCAGACATTGAGCCGGTGTCTGTCTTTCCCTTGTGTCTAAGTGTTTGGGACAGTCCTGCAGCTGTGTCCTGCTGTGGGAAGGGACAACATCCTCGTTCCTGTCCCCAGAACAAACAGCTGGCTCCCTGCACACTGACAGCGTCCTAAAGCAACTGTCCAGGCTGAAAGGAGAGGATGGTGGGGAACGAGATGGGTGGCCCCCGGCACCAGGAGCCTTTGGAGCACCCGTTGGGCTGTGAAAACCCCTCATTCTGGTTATGAAACTCCGGTGACCTACTTTACACTCTCTGCTTTTGTTCCTAATTCCCAGATATGGCCGCTCTCCAGATTTTGCCCATCAAGGCAAATTAATTGGAGTAGATCCTAATTTGCTCTCTGCTATTCTTTGGGCAGAAGATTAAATGCTCCGCAGACATTATCTCCCTCTCTCTTCTCTAAGAGACAAACCTGAATTATTAAAAAAAGAAGAAAAAAGGGATAAAGGCCAGCTGAGTTGAGCTGAGTTGATGTTTGAATCCACTTTTTGTAATCGCAGAAGGGGCCGGAGAGGCCCTCGTGTCCCCAGGCAGCTGGAACCAGCTGGTAACACTATTGCAGGTGGCTGTGTGAATGAGACGGAACACGTGGCACAGTGACATGAGGGCCGACCTCCCACCATGGCACCCAACATCTCTGCCACACGATGGCCGAATTCTCCATCCCTTCACCCAGAGAAATTCCTCCTGATGAAGGTGCCAGCTGGAGAATGACTCCTCATCTGTGGGGACGCACTTGGGTTTCTCTAACTGGATAGACTGGTGTGGAGGCCAGAGGGGAGATGGCTCCTTGCCCTTCCATGGCCCCAGTGCCACTGTCACGGTCTGGCATCCCCGACCAGGCACCAGTTTCACCACCTCCAGCTTCGCTGCACCCTGGGGGCAGCAGGACCATTGAAAGATAAGCATAGCCTGGAGGACACTATGTCACAGGGCTGGCCACTGTCCGAGTTTGTATGGGGATTTCTGCTGAGCCAAATGTCCAACTTTCCATAAGGAAACACCAAAAGACAACCTCAATCCCCACAGATTGGAGGCAGTGGGAACAGCTGAGCCGGAGTCCCCTCTGCCGCGGGGGCTGTGTTCAGCCCCCCGCCTGACACCCCATCTGTGCTCAGCTTTGGGGCTGTTTTATTCTCCAGAGAGGCATATGGAAAGTTGGATTTCTTTTTTAAGCAGCTTTAATTGAACATCCTCCTGTTACGACCTCTGCTCATCCTTGCTGGGACAACCTTGAGCTCTGGCCTGGCATGGCCGCTGAGGCTTGGGCTTGCTGCCACGCAAGGCAGGGATGCAGCTCGGAGGAAATCCAGGTTTCCCACTTCACCCCATCCATTTGATGGCAGATGGGGGGTTCTGTTATCCTGGCTTCCTATGGCCTGGCACAGCAGGAAGCCCTGGGATCCCCAAATTGCCCCATGCTCAGGATGTGCAGCAATGTCCCAGGCAGCTTTGTGGTGCTGGGGAAAGCTGGAGGTGCTTCCAGCCATTCCCACCATTCCACAGGGAATTACAGCTTGTCGCACCCCAGTGAGACTCTGCAGTCAGCTGGCAGCACCACAGGTAGGTGTGGGATGCAAAGGGATCTCTGAAGTTCCTGCTCCAAGTAGGGTTTATGCTGGTGCTGGAGCCAGCTCTGGACCATCTCTACATCTCCATGAAGAGAGGATCCTCCACCTGTGGGTACCCAGCACTGCCCCGCTGGTCCCAGCCTGCCTTTAGCAGCTTCCACAGGAGAAGCCTTGAAGAAGCCACTAATAGGAGATACAAAACTCTAAGGGAACCTGTCCTTGCAGAGGGGTGAGGGTGCTCAGGAGGGAGCAGCTAGGCTGCAGGACCAGGGGAGTGGTGGCAGCCCCATGCCAGGAAGTGTTCAAGGATGGGGGTCTGAGCAACCTGGTCTGGTGGAAGGTGTCCCTGCCCATGGTCGGGGATTTGGAACTGGGTGACCTTTAAAGGTCCCTTCCAACACAAACCATTCAAGGATTCTGTGATTCTTCTCAGACATTCCTGCCTCAAGGGCTGAATCCTTCCCATGAGGCTGGAGGCAGGCTGTAGGTTTTGGGCATCAGTGGTGGCAGGGGATTTCTGAAGGGGTCAGCATGGAAGAGCAGGGGGAGGCTCCTCTTCAGGGAGAGCAGCATCTTGGAAGGGAGGAGGCAAAAAAAGAAATGACAAGGAGACAAGAGCCCTTTTGGCAGAAAAACCCACTGTTAGACCCTGCCCAAGCACAGCACTGCTTTGTGAGTGTGTCAGAAACCTGTAACCAGTCCCCTCTTGGAGGAGGGAGAAAAATTCCCAATGGTTTTTGGCTGGAGCAGTGCTGGTGGGAGCCCAGGCACCCAGAGCCTGGCAGGATGAGTGGCTACAGAGCTTCTCAGTGCTCAGAGCTTCACGGCTGGTGGCCCCAGCAGCAAGATGCTTATCCCAGTCAGGAAACTTCCTGCTGTAGCTGCAGGAAAGGCTCTAGATGGGAGAACAGGCATCAGGAATCAACAGGCAATGACCTCAGAGTCAAACCAGGTGTCCGTCTTGGCAGGCAGTGGATCACACGGGTGAGCAGACAGCTCCCTGCCTCATCCCTGGGTGTTTTGCCAGGCGGATGTTGGCTTTGTGCGGATGTCTGGTGTGAAGTTCTCTTGGCTCCAGTGGGTCTCAGAGAACCACCACAGCATAAATAATACAAGAGTTACTCTGATTGAGGTTCTCAGAAGTCCACAGTTCTGGCCCAAGGGTTCGATGCCTGCTGGCTCTTTGACATTTTTCAGCGGTGATGGACCTGGAACTGCCTCATTCAGTGTTCCCATGAGGCTAGTCAGGAAACAAAGCTGTGAGGAAGTGACTAATGGAAGATGCATCCCCTGAGGGAAACACATCCTTGCAGAGCACTTATCCCTGTGTGAGCATCTGTGACCAAGGTGAGGCAGCTCACTGCTTTACACCCATCAGCCAGGATGGCAGGGAGGGACATGCTGGTGGAACCAAGCTGGGATGACCTTTAGAAACAGCCTAAAATAACAGGATCAACTTAAACAGGGACACGTGCAAGGTTTCACATGTCAGACACAGGTTAAGCCACCTCTCAGGGACAGTGTGGGGGATGTGTGGCTGTGGAAACATCTCCAGAAGGAAAGAGGGGGTATTAGAGGGCTGAAAAACTACCAGCAGCACCATTACTGTGCGGGACAACAAAAACTTGGGACTTTTCCTTGCAGAGAACTGCACAACTCACCAGATCTGTTGATTCCAACCCAGGCAGCCCCTTCTCAACCCTCACACGTTTCTGCGCTTTGTCGGGAATTACACAGAGAAGAAGTTGATGACAATAACGTGCATCAGCACGTACAACTTTTACTACATTATGACTTACTAATCATTTTAAAACAGCCAAAGATCCCAGGAGCATTAAAATAAACCCAGCTATTTTTAAAAGCATGGTAGGAGTGTGAAAATAACCCTGCTCCACCTGAACCGCCTCGGGAATGACGTGACAGCCAGGCTGGAAAACAAGCCCGACAGCGTTTGTCGTGCTTGTATGTCCTCAAGGGAAAGGAGTACCGTCAGCATCCCTGCAAGGTGTCATCCCTCGTCTCCCTGCTTTCAGGTCATCCAGGGCCGGGCCATGGAGTGTTTTGTTTGAGGATGAGGAAAGGATATGAGGAAGAAAGTCCACAGGCAGTTACCAAGCAAACTTTGCGGGGTTTTGTGGCACTAAGTAGCTGAGGCAAAAAAAGGAGAAAGGAATGTGCCTCGTTATTCTGCTGTGCACAAGAGCTATCCCACAGGGACCAGGTTTTCCCTGCCAAGGAAAAGGACCAATGCTTCCGGGCAATTCTCTTGCAAAGGGAATGTTTTTCCAGAGTCCTGCAGCCCAGTGGGGAGCCCTCAGAGCTGCTCCATGAGCTGCGGGCTCCAAGGCGTTGCTGGGGAGCTGTCAGAGCTGGATTTGGCTCCGAAGAGGAGGCACTGTGGCCGCTCTTCTGAAGCAGGAGCATGGGGAGCGGGAACATCGCCCCTGCCAGGGGCCACCAGCTCAGCCGACGGGGCTGAAGAGGGTACCAGTGTTGCAAAATGTGGAATACGTCAACCTTGTCTTAAGGCAGGATGTTCCTTGATGTAAGATCTTTGTATACTTTCAAGCCTAGTCAACAAGAAAAGAGACCTAATCAGTGGAACAGGCAGCAGCCAGCTCCCTCATTGAAGGATATCCTGGAACTAACAAGATTTAGGGATGCAATAAACGAAGACATTGATGTTTGCCTATGTAAACATTGCTACCTTGGCAGAATACTCCATGTCCGTGTACCCTAGAGCTGAGCTGTCTTCATTGTAACACTAAAAAAATCATGCTACGGGTCAAAAAGACCCTGCCCAGGTGAAGATCCTTCCCCTGAGCATAAGTTACCTGGAGTTACATGATTTCTATGGAAATTACTAACCAATCTTAATAGTGGGGCTGTGCTCGGGAAATTACTAACCCTGAACTTCTCTGTGTAAATAATGGCAGGGAAAGTCCGGTGTGCTGGGTTTGTGGAATAGCACCAAGCACCCAGGCTGGGGCAGCTCTGAAACAAACAATCCATGTTTCTCTGGAGCGTGTCACTATCGGCTCGGTGCACACCAGGGCACGAACCCGATTTTTGTAACAGCAGGGCCAGAGCGGTGAGGGGGGCCCTGGGGTCCATTGGGAGTGAGGAGCTCCAGGGGCCCGTCGGGCTGAGGAGTCTGGGATGGGGCTGAGGGGTCTTAGAGCCCTGAGGGGTCCCAGGCGGGGCTGAGGGGTCCAGTGTGTCTCACAGGCCCCCGGAGCCCCTCACGCTCCCGGAGCCGCGGGCGTTCCCGGGGGGCTCCGGGCTCTGGGCAGGTGCCGCGCGGCCGCTCCCGGCGGCCCCGGCAGGGGGCGGTAAAGCGCGCCCGCCCTCCCGGCGCCTCAGCCCCGCCCCCCGCCCTCTCCGCCAATCGCCGCGCGTGGTGTCCCCGCCCCTCGGGCGTCCCGGGCGCGAGGTGATGACGTCAGGAGGCGGTGCCGCGCCGCGGCCGGAGTGGGCCGAGGTGAGTCCGGGATCGGCGCCTCCGGGACCGCCCGGCCCGGCCCCGGCTCCGGCTCTTTTCTTCTCCTCTCCGTTTCCCTCCCTCCCTTCCTCCGGGGGCGGCGGTGGTGCGGCCCGGGAGGCGCGGGCGCGGCGGGCCCCAGCGCCTCAGCCCTGCCACTGCCCGGGCCGCTGGGCCGCGGGGACGGGCGGGCCGGGGAGGGAGTCCTGCCCGCTCCCGGAGTGTCCCTTCAGTGGGGCGGGCCCGGTGCTTTCAGGCCTGGGGCCGAACTTACTGCAGGACGAGCTCCCGGCACCGGCCCGGCCCTGGGTCCCCTTTCCAGTATAGCGACAAACGGCCTGGCTTGGGACGTGTTCTGAAAACAAACAGTTTTGGGAATCGCGGTTGGTTTGGCTGATTCTGGCCAGCCCCTGGCTCCGGCACAGCTACCTGCGGTGCTGCAGCAGCCCCAGGCCCGGTTTCCCCTCCGAAATCCACCAGAAGCTCGCAAGGGGAATGCCAGGTTATGTCAGGTTTATGTCAGGCAGTGAGAGGCACATTTGAGATGTGTTAGCGAGACGCAGGCGAGGAGCTGGATCTCCAACGGGAGCAGCATAAATCCCATGTTCCTTCCCACCACTTCCAGCTGTAGCTCAGATAGTTTGCACACAGATAGTTTGCCACCTGCCAATTATGTGAGTTCCCACTCAGAGAGCTTGTAATGCTTGTAATTTATCTTAATTCCTTTGCCCGCGTTCTTGGTGATTACTACACAGGAGTATGACCTCCGCTAATGTGGAGTTAAGGATTTTGTTGCTGACTCTGGTGTGCAGCGCTGGGATTCTGTAGCCTTCACTGGAAAACTTAAGTGTACAGGTAGGATCCACTAATGGCATCTCAGTTAATGCCGTAAGTGGATTTATAGATGACATTTTAAAGTGTTTGATCCTTCTGTTTTTATTTATGGGTGGGATGTTTTACACAAGTCCTTCTCTACATGTTGAATTACTCTGTAATAATCTTGTTTATGGATGCTCTCATTCCATTTCTCTGTTAATTTAATATGCTTTAAGGTTCAGTAATGCTTGGAAAATTGTCTATGGGAGGCATTATTCAGGGCTAGCCAGAGCACTTAATCTTTTATCATGGTGCTTTAATCTGAATGAAGCGCCACCTCAAGGGCAGTGCTTGGTGAAAGTCAGCTAACCTTTCTGTGAAGTTGTTTTTTATTTCTACTGCCTGCACCCTACTACAGTCATGTCTGTGCATGGCTGGGTTGTTTGACTTCGGGGTGCTGCCAGGAGGGAAATTTTCCCTCGAGAAGTTACTTTGATGATGTTTGATTATAAAATTGAATCTTAACTAAAGCCTGGTTTTCTTTCCAGGTTGGATGAAGAGTCTTAACTTCTTCCAGGTGTCCCTTTAAAACATTTCTTATTTCTCCACTTGCTTCTCTGGACGGAAGACTGGCTGGGGTTCCTTTTCTGCTGTTCATGCTGAGCAGTTGCTTGGAGAGGTGGTGCATGAGTGGAGATACACCTGGTGATGGTAAGACTTAAAATCACATTGTCAAGGCTAATGGTTTTCTGTAGCCTCCTGTGAAGGCTCAGGCACATCTTGATGGGCTCCAAGTCAAAAAGGGCAAATGTGAAACTGCCCAGGGACTGCCAGAGCAACAGGTGGCTTCCCCATCTCCTGACCAGTCATATTGTTTTAATCAGCATATAGAGGCTTGCCCAAGTGTGGCTGGTTTGGTTTTGTTGGAGACAATGTGATGAGCAAGAGCTCCTAGCCTGGGACAGCTGGTTGGAATTCCACTTCTTACAGGCAGCTCCATATGGAAAGCCAGAAGTGCCACTTCGTACCTGAAGATGTCAAATAAAGCAAAATTGAGATTGTTGGAAGATGTGAAAGCCCACCTTGATTTCTCAGGGTTTGGAGAATGAGGGACTTGCTGACTCAAAGCTGCTCTGGGTTAAGTGAATGTCATCTCCCTTTTAGCAGGGGCTGTGGCAAGTTCAGTGGTAAAATGCACATTAAAACCAGTGTGCCTCTGGCTCCATATTCCCTGCCTCTTCTGCTATTCCATTGATCCCCAGCAACAAAGCAGTGACAGGCTTAAGACAGTGTACAAATTCAATATAAAGAAAATCTTGGGAAGATAGGTTAAGTGTACAAGTTGCTGAGGTGCTTTATGGGCCTTCTAGTGAGCAGACTCAGAACTATAAGGGTTGGTTTGGCTGCTGACTGAGGAAGTTGAGCAGATCTAACAAAACTAAAGGAAACGGTTGACTTTTTCCTTTATTTGATTTTCATTAAGCAATTGTATCTGCACACAAAGACCTCCAGAAGCCTTATGCAGACTCAACTGCTCTGCGACTAATTCAGTGCTCAGCAGGGAACAGAAAACAAAGTATCCTTTATTAAGAGAGATACTGTGTGATTTCCACGGACACATCTGTTCTGACCGTGACTGCGTGTTTGTAGGCAGTACCTTCGCTCACTTGCGATGAAAGTAGCAGAGCAGTGTGCATGCTCTGTAGTAGAGAGAAGTGAAAATCCCGTATTATCAGTTTGTGATAGCATGGCCCTATTGTTTTGATTTTTCCCTCCATTTGAATCTTTACTACCTTCATTCCCCTTTGTTTCTTCTCATTCTTTTTCTAAGACTCAAACGTGGGAATTGCCCCAGATGTGGCTGCTGCTGATGCTCCCTTGGGAACATGCCTTGATAGGGAATTAACACCAGTCAGTGATGGGCTGTGGGACAAGCAAAGTGCTTCCCGAGCCCCCCAAAGATGTGCAGCTAGACCTGGTTAAAAAAGTCGAACCTTACACAGGCCACAGTGACATATACAAGCATTTCATCAAAGATGACTGTGGGGCTGTCATCAAAGCTGGCTCTCCCTCCCCTCCGCATCACACCAACCCCTATCCCGGGAATGCCCTGCCCGCCCACCAGCCCGAGCCCCGCAAGAACAAAGTGGCCAAATACCGCGCCAAGTTCGACCCCCGAGTGACGGCCAAGTACGACATTAAAGCGCTGATCGGGAGGGGCAGCTTCAGCCGCGTGGTGCGGGTGGAGCACAAGGCCACCAAGCAGCCCTACGCCATCAAGATGATCGAGACCAAGTACCGGGAGGGGCGGGAGGTGTGCGAGTCGGAGCTGAGCGTCCTGCGGCGCGTCCGCCACACCAACATCATCCAGCTCATCGAGGTGTTCGAGACGCAGGACCGCGTGTACATGGTCATGGAGCTGGCCACCGGCGGGGAGCTCTTCGACCGCATCATCGCCAAAGGCTCCTTCACCGAGAGGGACGCCACGCGGGTGCTGCAGATGGTGCTGGATGGGGTGAGGTACCTGCACACTCTGGGAATCACCCACCGGGACTTGAAGCCGGAGAACCTGCTGTACTACCACCCGGGAACGGATTCCAAGATCATGATCACGGACTTCGGGCTGGCGAGCGCGCGGAAGAAGGGCGATGACTGCCTGATGAAAACCACGTGTGGGACCCCGGAGTACATTGCTCCCGAGATCCTGGTCAGGAAGCCCTACACGAACTCTGTGGACATGTGGGCGCTGGGGGTGATCTCGTACATTCTCCTCAGCGGCACGATGCCCTTTGAGGACGACAACCGCACCCGCCTGTACCGGCAGATCCTGAAGGGAAAGTACAGTTACTCAGGCGAGGTGAGTGCGGTGAGGGGAAGTCAAGCAAGAAGCTCTCCCTGGGTGTGTCTTGGTGATGACCAAAAGCTGGCTGTCGTGTGGGTGGTAACATTACCAGGGGTAAAAAAATCTGTGATTCTGGCTTTGAAAATCCTTTCCCATTTTCTGTCTGCTCCCAGTGCAGCATAGCGAGCTCCTTTAAAAAAATGTGTGCACAGAAAGAGGAAACTTGCTGTAGAACAGAACTGGGATGCTTGTGGGTTTCTAGCTGGGGGGACCTTGGCTGTGGTAAGCTGCTGTTAGAGGCTTTGCAGTTGAAACTTGTGCCAGGATGTTTGAAATGTGGCACGTGTATCACTAGTCTGATTTATGACACAAATCCAAGTGTAGTGTGGAAAACAGCTTTGATGAAAGACAGGGTTGTGGCAGGCAAGGGGCACTTGCTTCTTCCATCTGGAGATGGGATTATTTCTGAAATTGATCTGCATTGCTTCCTGAGCTTGGTATGTGAGGAAATGGAGGATTGAAAGATAGTTTTCATAGTTAAGTATGGAAAGAAGAGTCTTGGGGGATAATTTTTAGGCATTCTGTAAATGATAGTGGGGCCTGAAGGTGCTTCTTTCTCTTCAAAAGAAACAGTTTGAAGTTAAAGACTTCTAAATAACATCGTCACACTTTGATCAAAGCTCAGTTGATATTAGGAATGAGTGTTGCTATTGTCATGTCCTTGCCATGCCATGCCCTTGGCTGTTGAGTGCACGTCTGTGTTCTCTGGATAAAAATACAGAGCTGAAAAGCATGTGTAGAAAGGCAGTGTGAATAACCAACGGCATGGCCTGGCTTCTGTTTGAAGAATGAGTGAACAGACTAGGACCCTTCCTCCAAATAAATTAACATTTGAAGGGGGTCTGGTCAAACTCAGTGCAGCCACAGGCAATCTGGAGAGAGTGAATCGAGTGTTTTGAAGGTTCCCTGGCGTAATTTACTTTGTTGTCCACTGGTTCTGGTCCTTGTCCCAGAACGAACTGGTTTTGAGAAATATTGTGAATTGCAGCTGGACCATGGAGACTTGTTGGTTGTACATGCAGAGGTGCCACAGATAAAGCATTAAACTCTCTATTTTGAAAGCGTCAATGCACAAGCCTGAGGCATTTTACTTGTTATGCCACCACAAATTACACACTTTAGGAGACTGTTATGGATACTGGGTGTGACATGAGTGGTTGTTTTGGAAAGCTGTTGATGCTTTACTGCATGCAAAGCAAATATGTGTCAGCCAGCAGCCTGTATCTGTTGCCTGAATGTTTTCTGTTCCTCTAGAGCAAGGGAAAATGGATGCTTTAATTTACCGGTGTAATTAAGCTTATGCCCCTAAATTGCACAGTGCTTGACTGTAGGCAGATTGTTGGCAGGAGATGCAGTAAAGAGGCTGCTCATTTTGTGAATAAATTCTAGGAGAAATCAAGGTGTCTGCTGTGTTTCCCACAATCTTGTCAGCACTCTTAAAGCCATCTTCTGGGTTTTTAAATGCTTCTGAGTTTTTGATGTTCACAGACAATGGCTCTTCTTTTTTTGTGTTACACTGGAAGAAGTGGGAAGATATCAGAAATGAGGCTACTGATAAGTTTGTCAGACTAATGGGAATGGTAGGAGCTCTGTCCTGGTTTCTTTGGAGTAGGAGTGGGCAGACTACTCGAGTACGTTGCTGAAAGCATCTGTCTTGGATGGATGCAGGAGCAGAGGTTTCATGGGAACAGCTGCTTTTCTTCTCTGTAATCTGAAAGTTGAGGATCTGAAACAGAAGAGGAAATGTTGAAAGAAGCCTGTGAACTACAGTGCCCAGACCTGACAGCTTGAGCTATGTGGCTCAGATAAGTTCCAGTGGGGAAGGAGGGAGCTGTCTTCAAGCTGTACCATGGCAGGCAGCAGCAGTGCCCTGAGTCTCGGTGCAGAGTCCTGCTTTTTGAAAAGTCTGACCCCAAAACCTGGTCACAAAGGACAAAGCTGTATTGAAAGATGAACAAAAGCCAAGATGCATGCTGACCTGAGAAGCAGCTCCTTTTTCTTGGAAAAACAAGTGATCTCAAGTCCAGCTAATGTAATTGCTTTCTGACTGGGACCCTCTTACCCCGGCTCCTGTTCCTGGAGTGTGAGGTCTGTTTGAAGAGGCCATTAGCAGATCAATAGCAGAGGTCTCCCACAATAGGTTATTCAGGTACTGCTGACATCACTGCTCTGATTATCTCTATCTCCTTGTATACTTTTTGAACTGCTTCAAGTAATGGCTAGGATGAGGAAGGAAGGACAGCTGGCTTTGTAACTTGGTGTGCTTTTTTTCCTGAGCATTCTGAGTAAGGGTTAGGTGAGCTATTGGCACTGCTTTGAACATAGCCTGCTGCAAAATCATTCTTTTTCACTTGTTTTGTTAGAACGTACTAAAAATAATGTTTGGACATATTTTTAATTTAAATTTTTAATTGAAATCTCATAGTTAAAACTGATTTCTGGGATCTCTTTGTAGCTTAAAAAGTTGACTGAGAAATAAAACTGGAATTCCATTCTTAGTTTCCTTTGAATTTGAAAGTGCAGAATTGAAGATTGGACCATCATTATCCTGCTAGGACAAGCCTGCTCTGGTTCTGTTTAAAAGCTTCTCCTTCTGTTGAATACCGGTACTTTTATGTTGCTTTACACACCTGGGAAATTGATGGAATAAGTGGAAGAGAATGTGTGCTGTGGTTAAATTGGGAAACTTAGCTAAGGTGTATGGATTGTTCTGATTTTGATATCTGATCTGGGCAAATAATTTCTCTCATGGGCTGTTATATTCATAGAACAGAATCAGCTTTTTGTGATATGCTCACAGTGGGTGAGGTTGGTGTGTGCTGCTGTGGGAACATGTCTTAATCAAATAACCAAAAAAGCTTGTTCTAAATAATGATGCTAGTGGACGCATTGATAGGAGTGACATGCTTGATATATGAAGGAAGTTGGGCATTGCAAGTCTGTAGGAGCTCTGCAAGGGACTTAGCAGCCTGTGGAGAAATTATCTGGTTTTGTGTGACAGATTTTCCAATGGTTTTTGATAAAAATCTTCACCAAAATCTCTTGAAGGAACTTAGCTGTATTGTGATAGTGGCCTTCGCATGGATCAGCAGTTTGCTGATAAGCAGAGATATGAAATACGTGGTCAGTTCCATGGGGAAGGACAAAAACAGTGAAGATTGAAGGATCTGTTCCCTTCTACCTAAAAGCCAGCAGGAGAAAGTTCCCTAACAAACCTGCACAGTCTCTGATGATACAGATTATTCAGAGGGTGAAAACAAGGGCTGTGGACCTTGGCAGTTGAGTTTAAGAGCAACTGGACAAATTCATTAAGACACATTGATGGAAAGAATGACCAAAGGTCAGAGGAGAAGCCTGACTTGCAAATCGTATGTGCATTGCATTTCTACTTTTCTCACCTTGAACATTCAGAATCTTAATGATTTTCTGCCCTAACTTGGAGTATAAAGCACCAAGTTAAATGCAGATGTTGAGTAAACTCTGCAGATCCTGTATGCATAGATTCAGGCTGGAAGAATGCCCTCAGTTATAGGAAAACCAAGTTACTCTGGATGAGTAGCATGAATGGTGTTCCCATAACAACGAACTCAGTCTGTGTGAGTAAAAAGATAAACCACTTTCTCCCCAAGCAGTTTTTCCTGCCTGCAGCTGATAGCAGAAGCAGGAAGCACGGAGAGTGCAGGCAGTGCATTAGCAAACAAACTACCTGTGCTGCCTGGCAGAAAGCAAGATAAAAATAAAGCTATTCCAAGGCAGCTGATGCATGCTTATAGGATGAGTCCTTACCCAAGCATGTCTGCAAAGTGTTTCCAAAGTATCCCTGTAATTGTCCTCATTGTGGGGGCTGGTTAAAAGACTGTGGAGGACTTGTAATCCCTCAAATCCCTTGTGACACATAGTGGAGGAGACAGGTGACAGGCTTGTCAAATTTTAATATTAATTTCCTGCATTTATTCAGCATTTTGAGAGAGAATGTGGTAGAGCTTGAACCCAGACTGCTTCTGACTCAGTTGGGAGCTGGTTGCTGAATCGCCCATCCTGCCCCAGAGGGACTGATCAGTCATTGTATTATGAATTATGATGACTGTGGTTGGATTTCCTGTCAAACTACAAACTTAATCTAAAAAAGGCACAAGCAACAAAAAGAAACTAATTAGTCTCAGTAACCTTCTTCCCCTAAAAGCTGTAGATGGATATGTATAGTGGCAACTCGGCTTTCTATTCTGCATACTTGTATTTTACTGTAGAAACTGGTCTCCTTCCTATAACAGGAGAAAAATTACACATATCAGAGACAATCTCTCCATAATCCTTATCAGTTTCAGGAGAATTCAGTCAGTATAGGACAAGCATTCTGAAACTTTGGATGAGGTTTTGTACATAACTTTTGCGATGCAATAAGTTTTGTATTCATACTGTTGCAGGTCTGGCTGGCTGCCAGTCCTGGAGTGATTCCTGCATGTTTGTACTTTTGGTCACTTAAAATGAATTGCATATGCCTATGTAATTAAAAAAAAAAAAATCAGTCTTTTGTTGTTTTGATGATAAAAGTACAATCACTTTATCAAAATATACCAGTTTAGAAAAAAATCAATTTTTTCATACTGTATTAGCTTTATTTTCTATTTTATACTTAGTTTGCCACAGAAATCTGTCCAGATTTTTTCCTGCAGTTCATACCTTTAATGTTACGTATCATTAAGTTTTGTGTAATATATTATTTGCTAATTAAATTGATTAAAGGGTAGCAACTGCCCTGAATGAGGGAAAACTCTGGTGATCTTCTTGTAGTACGTCTCCTGTTTAAGATGGGCAGTAAGAAGCAGACTGGCTTCCCAAAATTTGTACTGGAGTATGTTTTTGGGAAAACATTCAAAGCTAGTTTAAAATACAGCCAGGAACAGAGAAGCACCACTGCCCTCTAATGCTCCCTTGGTCCTATATATTTTTTAATACAGGAAATAAAGTCCTGTGGGTACAAGAGGCCAGAAAAGCTGGTAGGTGCTGCCTGTTATTGAAGATTTACCTTTGCAAAGTGTAGAGCTCTTGTTTGCCCTAAGAGGAGCTCAATGCAAAGCCACCTGATTCTTCTGGAAGTTCTCCATTGGCTCAGTTCCTGGGAGGGTCTGGATGCAGCAGGACCCCTCCCTCGTTTGGTCCCCAGAAGGCCACACTGACACGTGGTGTTGCCCTCCGTGGCTGTGCCAAGATGGTCTTTAGACCCAATAGATGCTTTTTCAGGGCAGTCATCACCTTGGCCTCTGATGTCTGTGCCAGAAGAGAGATTTCAAAGCAGCAGGGTGGCCAATTTTCCATTCTTTTCCCTGGAGTTTGAGTGGCCCAAGCTGTTGAATATAGTGTAACAAAGAAAACAGGGACAGGGCAGCTGAAGGCAAGATTTTAAAACACATTTGCAGTACTTATTGGCATGAGCATACAAGTCTCTGGGACCACGTTTTAGCCTTCTTAGGGGAAGAAAGAGCTTTTTACTTCGAGCAGCTGCTGTTTTTTCCTGTGAGCCACATTAGATGGTACAAGTGTTTTACAATAGTCCTGTTCTTAGNGCCACTTCGTACCTGAAGATGTCAAATAAAGCAAAATTGAGATTGTTGGAAGATGTGAAAGCCCACCTTGATTTCTCAGGGTTTGGAGAATGAGGGACTTGCTGACTCAAAGCTGCTCTGGGTTAAGTGAATGTCATCTCCCTTTTAGCAGGGGCTGCGGCAAGTTCAGTGGTAAAATGCACATTAAAACCAGTGTGCCTCTGGCTCCATATTCCCTGCCTCTTCTGCTATTCCATTGATTCCCAGCAACAAAGCAGTGAGAGGCTTAAGACAGTGTACAAATTCAATATAAAGAAAATCTTGGGAAGATAGGTTAAGTGTACAAGTTGCTGAGGTGCTTTATGGGCCTTCTAGTGAGCAGACTCAGAACTATAAGGGTTGGTTTGGCTGCTGACTGAGGAAGTTGAGCAGATCTAACAAAACTAAAGGAAACGGTTGACTTTTTCCTTTATTTGATTTTCATTAAGCAATTGTATCTGCACACAAAGACCTCCAGAAGCCTTATGCAGACTCAACTGCTCTGCGACTAATTCAGTGCTCAGCAGGGAACAGAAAACAAAGTATCCTTTATTAAGAGAGATACTGTGTGATTTCCACGGACACATCTGTTCTGACCGTGACTGCGTGTTTGTAGGCAGTACCTTCGCTCACTTGCGATGAAAGTAGCAGAGCAGTGTGCATGCTCTGTAGTAGAGAGAAGTGAAAATCCCGTATTATCAGTTTGTGATAGCATGGCCCTATTGTTTTGATTTTTCCCTCCATTTGAATCTTTACTACCTTCATTCCCCTTTGTTTCTTCTCATTCTTTTTCTAAGACTCAAACGTGGGAATTGCCCCAGATGTGGCTGCTGCTGATGCTCCCTTGGGAACATGCCTTGATAGGGAATTAACACCAGTCAGTGATGGGCTGTGGGACAAGCAAAGTGCTTCCCGAGCCCCCCAAAGATGTGCAGCTAGACCTGGTTAAAAAAGTCGAACCTTACACAGGCCACAGTGACATATACAAGCATTTCATCAAAGATGACTGTGGGGCTGTCATCAAAGCTGGCTCTCCCTCCCCTCCGCATCACACCAACCCCTATCCCGGGAATGCCCTGCCCGCCCACCAGCCCGAGCCCCGCAAGAACAAAGTGGCCAAATACCGCGCCAAGTTCGACCCCCGAGTGACGGCCAAGTACGACATTAAAGCGCTGATCGGGAGGGGCAGCTTCAGCCGCGTGGTGCGGGTGGAGCACAAGGCCACCAAGCAGCCCTACGCCATCAAGATGATCGAGACCAAGTACCGGGAGGGGCGGGAGGTGTGCGAGTCGGAGCTGAGCGTCCTGCGGCGCGTCCGCCACACCAACATCATCCAGCTCATCGAGGTGTTCGAGACGCAGGACCGCGTGTACATGGTCATGGAGCTGGCCACCGGCGGGGAGCTCTTCGACCGCATCATCGCCAAAGGCTCCTTCACCGAGAGGGACGCCACGCGGGTGCTGCAGATGGTGCTGGATGGGGTGAGGTACCTGCACACTCTGGGAATCACCCACCGGGACTTGAAGCCGGAGAACCTGCTGTACTACCACCCGGGAACGGATTCCAAGATCATGATCACGGACTTCGGGCTGGCGAGCGCGCGGAAGAAGGGCGATGACTGCCTGATGAAAACCACGTGTGGGACCCCGGAGTACATTGCTCCCGAGATCCTGGTCAGGAAGCCCTACACGAACTCTGTGGACATGTGGGCGCTGGGGGTGATCTCGTACATTCTCCTCAGCGGCACGATGCCCTTTGAGGACGACAACCGCACCCGCCTGTACCGGCAGATCCTGAAGGGAAAGTACAGTTACTCAGGCGAGGTGAGTGCGGTGAGGGGAAGTCAAGCAAGAAGCTCTCCCTGGGTGTGTCTTGGTGATGACCAAAAGCTGGCTGTCGTGTGGGTGGTAACATTACCAGGGGTAAAAAAATCTGTGATTCTGGCTTTGAAAATCCTTTCCCATTTTCTGTCTGCTCCCAGTGCAGCATAGCGAGCTCCTTTAAAAAAATGTGTGCACAGAAAGAGGAAACTTGCTGTAGAACAGAACTGGGATGCTTGTGGGTTTCTAGCTGGGGGGACCTTGGCTGTGGTAAGCTGCTGTTAGAGGCTTTGCAGTTGAAACTTGTGCCAGGATGTTTGAAATGTGGCACGTGTATCACTAGTCTGATTTATGACACAAATCCAAGTGTAGTGTGGAAAACAGCTTTGATGAAAGACAGGGTTGTGGCAGGCAAGGGGCACTTGCTTCTTCCATCTGGAGATGGGATTATTTCTGAAATTGATCTGCATTGCTTCCTGAGCTTGGTATGTGAGGAAATGGAGGATTGAAAGATAGTTTTCATAGTTAAGTATGGAAAGAAGAGTCTTGGGGGATAATTTTTAGGCATTCTGTAAATGATAGTGGGGCCTGAAGGTGCTTCTTTCTCTTCAAAAGAAACAGTTTGAAGTTAAAGACTTCTAAATAACATCGTCACACTTTGATCAAAGCTCAGTTGATATTAGGAATGAGTGTTGCTATTGTCATGTCCTTGCCATGCCATGCCCTTGGCTGTTGAGTGCACGTCTGTGTTCTCTGGATAAAAATACAGAGCTGAAAAGCATGTGTAGAAAGGCAGTGTGAATAACCAACGGCATGGCCTGGCTTCTGTTTGAAGAATGAGTGAACAGACTAGGACCCTTCCTCCAAATAAATTAACATTTGAAGGGGGTCTGGTCAAACTCAGTGCAGCCACAGGCAATCTGGAGAGAGTGAATCGAGTGTTTTGAAGGTTCCCTGGCGTAATTTACTTTGTTGTCCACTGGTTCTGGTCCTTGTCCCAGAACGAACTGGTTTTGAGAAATATTGTGAATTGCAGCTGGACCATGGAGACTTGTTGGTTGTACATGCAGAGGTGCCACAGATAAAGCATTAAACTCTCTATTTTGAAAGCGTCAATGCACAAGCCTGAGGCATTTTACTTGTTATGCCACCACAAATTACACACTTTAGGAGACTGTTATGGATACTGGGTGTGACATGAGTGGTTGTTTTGGAAAGCTGTTGATGCTTTACTGCATGCAAAGCAAATATGTGTCAGCCAGCAGCCTGTATCTGTTGCCTGAATGTTTTCTGTTCCTCTAGAGCAAGGGAAAATGGATGCTTTAATTTACCGGTGTAATTAAGCTTATGCCCCTAAATTGCACAGTGCTTGACTGTAGGCAGATTGTTGGCAGGAGATGCAGTAAAGAGGCTGCTCATTTTGTGAATAAATTCTAGGAGAAATCAAGGTGTCTGCTGTGTTTCCCACAATCTTGTCAGCACTCTTAAAGCCATCTTCTGGGTTTTTAAATGCTTCTGAGTTTTTGATGTTCACAGACAATGGCTCTTCTTTTTTTGTGTTACACTGGAAGAAGTGGGAAGATATCAGAAATGAGGCTACTGATAAGTTTGTCAGACTAATGGGAATGGTAGGAGCTCTGTCCTGGTTTCTTTGGAGTAGGAGTGGGCAGACTACTCGAGTACGTTGCTGAAAGCATCTGTCTTGGATGGATGCAGGAGCAGAGGTTTCATGGGAACAGCTGCTTTTCTTCTCTGTAATCTGAAAGTTGAGGATCTGAAACAGAAGAGGAAATGTTGAAAGAAGCCTGTGAACTACAGTGCCCAGACCTGACAGCTTGAGCTATGTGGCTCAGATAAGTTCCAGTGGGGAAGGAGGGAGCTGTCTTCAAGCTGTACCATGGCAGGCAGCAGCAGTGCCCTGAGTCTCGGTGCAGAGTCCTGCTTTTTGAAAAGTCTGACCCCAAAACCTGGTCACAAAGGACAAAGCTGTATTGAAAGATGAACAAAAGCCAAGATGCATGCTGACCTGAGAAGCAGCTCCTTTTTCTTGGAAAAACAAGTGATCTCAAGTCCAGCTAATGTAATTGCTTTCTGACTGGGACCCTCTTACCCCGGCTCCTGTTCCTGGAGTGTGAGGTCTGTTTGAAGAGGCCATTAGCAGATCAATAGCAGAGGTCTCCCACAATAGGTTATTCAGGTACTGCTGACATCACTGCTCTGATTATCTCTATCTCCTTGTATACTTTTTGAACTGCTTCAAGTAATGGCTAGGATGAGGAAGGAAGGACAGCTGGCTTTGTAACTTGGTGTGCTTTTTTTCCTGAGCATTCTGAGTAAGGGTTAGGTGAGCTATTGGCACTGCTTTGAACATAGCCTGCTGCAAAATCATTCTTTTTCACTTGTTTTGTTAGAACGTACTAAAAATAATGTTTGGACATATTTTTAATTTAAATTTTTAATTGAAATCTCATAGTTAAAACTGATTTCTGGGATCTCTTTGTAGCTTAAAAAGTTGACTGAGAAATAAAACTGGAATTCCATTCTTAGTTTCCTTTGAATTTGAAAGTGCAGAATTGAAGATTGGACCATCATTATCCTGCTAGGACAAGCCTGCTCTGGTTCTGTTTAAAAGCTTCTCCTTCTGTTGAATACCGGTACTTTTATGTTGCTTTACACACCTGGGAAATTGATGGAATAAGTGGAAGAGAATGTGTGCTGTGGTTAAATTGGGAAACTTAGCTAAGGTGTATGGATTGTTCTGATTTTGATATCTGATCTGGGCAAATAATTTCTCTCATGGGCTGTTATATTCATAGAACAGAATCAGCTTTTTGTGATATGCTCACAGTGGGTGAGGTTGGTGTGTGCTGCTGTGGGAACATGTCTTAATCAAATAACCAAAAAAGCTTGTTCTAAATAATGATGCTAGTGGACGCATTGATAGGAGTGACATGCTTGATATATGAAGGAAGTTGGGCATTGCAAGTCTGTAGGAGCTCTGCAAGGGACTTAGCAGCCTGTGGAGAAATTATCTGGTTTTGTGTGACAGATTTTCCAATGGTTTTTGATAAAAATCTTCACCAAAATCTCTTGAAGGAACTTAGCTGTATTGTGATAGTGGCCTTCGCATGGATCAGCAGTTTGCTGATAAGCAGAGATATGAAATACGTGGTCAGTTCCATGGGGAAGGACAAAAACAGTGAAGATTGAAGGATCTGTTCCCTTCTACCTAAAAGCCAGCAGGAGAAAGTTCCCTAACAAACCTGCACAGTCTCTGATGATACAGATTATTCAGAGGGTGAAAACAAGGGCTGTGGACCTTGGCAGTTGAGTTTAAGAGCAACTGGACAAATTCATTAAGACACATTGATGGAAAGAATGACCAAAGGTCAGAGGAGAAGCCTGACTTGCAAATCGTATGTGCATTGCATTTCTACTTTTCTCACCTTGAACATTCAGAATCTTAATGATTTTCTGCCCTAACTTGGAGTATAAAGCACCAAGTTAAATGCAGATGTTGAGTAAACTCTGCAGATCCTGTATGCATAGATTCAGGCTGGAAGAATGCCCTCAGTTATAGGAAAACCAAGTTACTCTGGATGAGTAGCATGAATGGTGTTCCCATAACAACGAACTCAGTCTGTGTGAGTAAAAAGATAAACCACTTTCTCCCCAAGCAGTTTTTCCTGCCTGCAGCTGATAGCAGAAGCAGGAAGCACGGAGAGTGCAGGCAGTGCATTAGCAAACAAACTACCTGTGCTGCCTGGCAGAAAGCAAGATAAAAATAAAGCTATTCCAAGGCAGCTGATGCATGCTTATAGGATGAGTCCTTACCCAAGCATGTCTGCAAAGTGTTTCCAAAGTATCCCTGTAATTGTCCTCATTGTGGGGGCTGGTTAAAAGACTGTGGAGGACTTGTAATCCCTCAAATCCCTTGTGACACATAGTGGAGGAGACAGGTGACAGGCTTGTCAAATTTTAATATTAATTTCCTGCATTTATTCAGCATTTTGAGAGAGAATGTGGTAGAGCTTGAACCCAGACTGCTTCTGACTCAGTTGGGAGCTGGTTGCTGAATCGCCCATCCTGCCCCAGAGGGACTGATCAGTCATTGTATTATGAATTATGATGACTGTGGTTGGATTTCCTGTCAAACTACAAACTTAATCTAAAAAAGGCACAAGCAACAAAAAGAAACTAATTAGTCTCAGTAACCTTCTTCCCCTAAAAGCTGTAGATGGATATGCATAGTGGCAACTCAGCTTTCTATTCTGCATACTTGTATTTTACTGTAGAAACTGGTCTCCTTCCTATAACAGGAGAAAAATTACACGTATCAGAGACAATCTCTCCATAATCCTTATCAGTTTCAGGAGAATTCAGTCAGTATAGGACAAGCATTCTGAAACTTTGGATGAGGTTTTGTACATAACTTTTGCGATGCAATAAGTTTTGTATTCATACTGTTGCAGGTCTGGCTGGCTGCCAGTCCTGGAGTGATTCCTGCATGTTTGTACTTTTGGTCACCTAAAATGAATTGCATATGCCTATGTAATTAAAAAAAAAAAATCAGTCTTTTGTTGTTTTGATGATAAAAGTACAATCACTTTATCAAAATATACCAGTTTAGAAAAAAATCAATTTTTTCATACTGTATTAGCTTTATTTTCTATTTTATACTTAGTTTGCCACAGAAATCTGTCCAGATTTTTTCCTGCAGTTCATACCTTTAATGTTACGTATCATTAAGTTTTGTGTAATATATTATTTGCTAATTAAATTGATTAAAGGGTAGCAACTGCCCTGAATGAGGGAAAACTCTGGTGATCTTCTTGTAGTACGTCTCCTGTTTAAGATGGGCAGTAAGAAGCAGACTGGCTTCCCAAAATTTGTACTGGAGTATGTTTTTGGGAAAACATTCAAAGCTAGTTTAAAATACAGCCAGGAACAGAGAAGCACCACTGCCCTCTAATGCTCCCTTGGTCCTATATATTTTTTAATACAGGAAATAAAGTCCTGTGGGTACAAGAGGCCAGAAAAGCTGGTAGGTGCTGCCTGTTATTGAAGATTTACCTTTGCAAAGTGTAGAGCTCTTGTTTGCCCTAAGAGGAGCTCAATGCAAAGCCACCTGATTCTTCTGGAAGTTCTCCATTGGCTCAGTTCCTGGGAGGGTCTGGATGCAGCAGGACCCCTCCCTCGTTTGGTCCCCAGAAGGCCACACTGACACGTGGTGTTGCCCTCCGTGGCTGTGCCAAGATGGTCTTTAGACCCAATAGATGCTTTTTCAGGGCAGTCATCACCTTGGCCTCTGATGTCTGTGCCAGAAGAGAGATTTCAAAGCAGCAGGGTGGCCAATTTTCCATTCTTTTCCCTGGAGTTTGAGTGGCCCAAGCTGTTGAATATAGTGTAACAAAGAAAACAGGGACAGGGCAGCTGAAGGCAAGATTTTAAAACACATTTGCAGTACTTATTGGCATGAGCATACAAGTCTCTGGGACCACGTTTTAGCCTTCTTAGGGGAAGAAAGAGCTTTTTACTTCGAGCAGCTGCTGTTTTTTCCTGTGAGCCACATTAGATGGTACAAGTGTTTTACAATAGTCCTGTTCTTAGAGGAATGCGGCCATTTTTGTTTCCTAAAAACTAGAGCTGGCTTTTTTTTCCTGTGTAGGGAAGAATTGTTTTTTGTATAAATTGTTGAGCCCTTTGCCTGGAAAAAGTAAAAACCCATCAATTTACAGAGGAATATGCTTTTGCATTTCACATGGCTGTGTGAAAGCAGTGATTTTGAAGTAGAACGAGTGTTGGCGAGCTGCAGTCGCAGGGCTCTGCTGAAAAGGGCACTCTGCTCTCCTTTGAAGAGCTGGAGCACTTGAACAGGATGAAAGCTCCTCTCCAAGCCAGGCACAGAACACTGAGGCCAGCCCAATAAATGGACTTCTCTTGGCTTCTGCTCTTTCTCTTCTTTTAATGCACCAGCTCAGTGGGCATGAGGATAGGTGTGTTTGTGTTGCTCCATCTCCAAAAGCTGAAGTGTTTGTCCAGATCTCTCCCTTTGCAGGAAGGGACATCTTTGGAAAGGTGATAACCTCAATTAAAACCTGGAAAATCCTCCATCCTCCTGCATGTATCAGGGACCATGGTCCTGCAAAAACACAGCATGCTGCTTTGGTAAACACTATTTATAGGTAAGGAAACGCCTTTTCCAGTGAAAGGGCTTTGAAAACAATGGGTGCATTTGAAAATCAAGTCCCCCTTGCTCTGGCTGCATCTTAAGATTCTTTTTGAAGGTTGTTTTCTCCAACAGAATTGGTATCACAAGGACCTTTTTCAAAATCACTCCTTTTGCCTTTTTACTATGTACTTCAGCTTACGTTGCAACACAACAGTGAAGAGAACCCCCAGTGCTGGGGCAGGGTAAGCAAGGAGAGGGGTGATCTTTCTCTGCCTGCATCTGCCATTTCCATACTGCTGCAGTCTGCAACACTCAGTGTTAACAGTTTCTATTTCACAGAATCGTGTGTGTCATCAGGACAGGGTGGAAACTCTGTCTAAGCCTCAAAGCCTCTAGAAACAAAGCAAGCAGGGAAGGAATCTCCATGGGGAAGAGGAATGTGGGTTTTTTTCTCAATGATTTCATTCACAGCCCTTTTTCCTTAGGACTGCTGTCCATACCAGTAGTACCTGCAGGTTGGAGGCAGAGCGAGGGACAGCAGCTGAGCATTTTGGTTAAGATTTTTGGGGTGAAAGACTGGGTTTGGGGAAGTGGTGCACGATGTATGGCACGTAATATAAGGATGAAGGAAGGCAAGAGCCACATCTGGGGGGGGAAGGGATTTATAACAGTGCTGTGATTTGACATATATTTTTATTCCTTCATCTGGAGGCCCTATAAAATCCTGTTAATGATGGAATAGTATTTCTGCAGAATTAGGGATGTAGGGATAAAGGGACGTTGGTAGAGTAGAAAAAGAACATTAAGCTGCCTCTGTACAGAATACACATTATTAACAGAAAGGATTTGAACTAGCAGCTCCCATTGGTGTCTTTGACTCCTTTACATTTACCTAAAAATAGCCTAGGTAGTTTCCTCTTTTACCTTTGGCTGATTGAGTCCTTGGTTTTCCAGCTGTGGCTCAGATGTGTTATTTTTTCTGATACCTTAGTGGAGGTGTATTTTGAGGCAAGATATGCTATTGCACACTTATTGGCTTAGGACCAAGGTTCAGAGAGTGAGAATATGTGTTAATTCTGCCATGGGAAAAGCTGTGACCTGCAGAATACCTGTCCCTAAATACAGCAGCTGTCCCCTCCTTCCCTCCTTTGGAAATGGTTACCCTGGGGCTGGAGTCTGTGTTGGAAGTCCAGCTGCTCCTGGTGGTGGACTTCAGCCAGGTGCAGCCCTTGAGCAGGGTGTGAGCACTGGTCTGGTTCTCTCATTGCTGTGGCACACATGGGAGTTTATCACAGGTTGTGGGGTGAGTGGATTGAGGTAGCATCTTGTACTGCTTCAGCTGCGTTTCCTGGACCTGCTCTGCTGGGGACACGAGGCCCCAGATGATTGTGTGGAAGTACATCAGGACAGCATTGCAGCTTTAGGGCTCAGGGGGGACTGGCTGGCACCTATAAAACATTTTTGAAGTGAGCTTTCAGGATGGAGCTGTAAAAGTGCTGCACTCTGGAGAAAATCACAGCATCTTCCTAACTCTGTCCTGAGCCCCAGGCTGAGGCTTTGAGGTTTTGCAGAGCTGGCACCTGGCTGTAGTTCCAGCTGCTGCCCCTACTGCAGCTTAAAATCCACTTTTGTTTAATCAAAACACAGCTCTATGGGGAAGGGCTGTGAACATGTACCTTGCTGCAAATCACTTTGTGGCCTGTAATTGACCCTGCCTTAGAGAGAGTCAATTGAACCTGATATATTTGGAACAATCTGGCTTTGAAAGGTGTTTCAGATTTCCTCTGACTGGAATTTGGGACTTCCCTAGCATTTGCAGTGTGCTCCTGCCCTGGGATGTGATGAAGGAGGAGTTAAGCATTGTGCTTGGCATAGGTAGGAAGTCAAGGTTTTCATATCACATAGTCAAAATCTCTTTTCAACTGCAAAAACTGTTTTGGGGAATTTCTGTTCATATTGAGCTGGAGGGCTGAAAAGGTGCTTCCCAAGCCCAGAGGTTTTCTTGGCAGTCTCTTTACCTAATCCCTGAAATCCCTAAATCTGAGAAGATTGCAATTGCAGAGTTGAGGCTGTAGACAGAGGGAACTGGATTAGTTGTTTGGAGCTGGAAGGGGTGGTGCAAACTGGTAGTGGTGCGTCTGAGTTCCCTGGTTTGGAGCATGAGCTGCTCCTCCTCTCTCTGGTCTCAGCACCCCCCTGCTTTGCCCCCTGCTGCCCCGAGTGAGTGACAAGGTAGAAAAACCAGGCATGTTTTCCAATACCTTTGTTATTTCAAATGGAAGTTTTTATAGATTTTCCTGGAAACTGAGCTTTTACTAATGCACCAGATTAGTGTTGATTGGTGACATGAGAGCCGTTCACACAAATCAAGGAGAGGCAGAACGTTGTGGAGGAGATACCTGCTGTTCCTGCAGGGTTCCCCAAAGTGCTGGTGTGGACCTGTGCCTGGCTGTGTGTCTACAGCTCGTGAACTTCCATAATCATGGTACTCCCTACACATCCAGTGCTTCGGGCACTTCAAGTGATTAACCAAAGAATCTGGTTTTATATCTCACAAAAGGTAGAATTGAGCTTTCTGATGAAAGTATTTGTGTGTTTCCTGCCTTTTTCTGTGACTGAAGAGTAATTTCTAAGAATTTTTTTAATAGTCTGATAATTTTAACAATGGTTTTGTGGCTCACATGTGAGAAAAGTTTCTCATTACAGCTGGTATGACTCAGAAGGCTTTATATACTGTTTTATCAGTGCTGATAGGAGTGCCTGGGTTACAGTTCCTTACCTCTCTACACTTAGTCCTTCATAATTTTTCTCATTTGCTTTTAGCTTTACAAGCTTCAGGAATTCTTGGTGGCATTCTTCAGCTACTGTTTTGCTCGAGGGGCTGATATTGCAAAACTAAGGAAAACTTGACACGTGGCAGAGAATGTAAAATAATTTCATGGCAAAATCCTCTTCCAAAGTTATGGGAGTTCCCATACATCCAGTATTTGGCACTGGAGCTTGGCAAGGATAGATCTGACATTGGAGAGATCTTCAGCTATTTCATGAAAATGTTCCATGGTCTCTGAAAACTTCTTTTTTGGAAATGAACTGTGAAGCAGGGGGAGTCTGTGGACCAAATCTTGTACTCCCCCAAACCTGTTGTGTTAAAAGTGGCACGTACTTACTGGTGGCTTACCAACAAAGTATTACATGGTAGTGATGGTGGTTCTCTAGAAATGGCTGAAGGTCCAGAGGTATTTGGGGGTTTATTGACCAACCCAGGTGAGGGAAGTGCAGGTGTGTTCATTATATTTGTAGATGACGTTGAATTGGAAGGGCTGCAAAGGGCATTGAGTTCCAGATAGCCCTATGAAATTTGAGCAGTTCAGTAGCAGGTGTAGTTTTGGGTTTTTTTAAGTAAGTTAGTGCACAAAAATAGGTGAAGAACAGAAAATTAGGAGGTGTTGGCTTCTCTGTCTATGAATCACAAACTATTATATGAGAGTAGTATCATACTTGTGGGAAAAGGTGAATGTACTGAGGTGTATGAACAGAAAGGCAGCGTGTGGTGTGATCCTGCTGTGTTTAGTGGCTGCTGCAGATACCAAGCTGAAGCTCTGACACTTCTGGGCAGCAGACTTCAAAAACACCTCAGGCCAAGCAGAGAGACTTGACAGAAGATCAACAAAAACAATTGTGAGTCAAAAAACCACAGTCTCCGGAAGACTAAAACATTTTTGGCTGTTTGGCCTCGGGAACACGTTGTCATAGCAGTTTGCAAATATGTAAAAGGCTGCTTCAAAGAGAAAGAGGAATAATCTCTTCTCCAGATTATGTCAAACAAGAGCCTTAAATGGTACTTAGAAAGATTCACACTGAACTTTTTACAACCCTGGTGTCTCCCGCTCTAAAAAGTGTTTACCCAGAGGATTTCTGAAGTTGTCTGGCAGAACAAGTGAGGCAGTCATCTGTCAGGAGTGATGCATCTGTGGTGGATCCTTGGGGGACCATAGGAGGGATTGGATGATCCTTGGGTGTCTGTTGCAGCCCTGCCTTCACCCTGATTTCCCCAGGAAGCAAAGTTTATGGAACTGTGCTGTCTGTCTTTCAGTCTTCGGGAACTAACTATTTAAATTCTAAGGCTGATGTCAACCTAGTTTGAGCAATGTGAAGAACTCAAAGTTGCTATGAATTCCATGTAGTCAGTGGCTCAGTAGGAGAGAGAACTAAAGCACATCCTTCCTGCAGGAAAGGTAATTGAATATGAGTCCAAATTTACCCGAAGCTGATCAGCACATGTTTATTTCTGAAGCATTCATGGTACACTTGACCCTGTTAAGCATGTGGGATGGAGCCTGGGCAGGGATATGTGTTGGAGGGAGGGATGTGCTGCTGCTCTGGAAGGGATGTGACAGTGCTGGCTGGGGCCAGGGAGGAGAAACACTTGAGTAATAGAAACCTTGGTTACAAGAGACCTTTGGAGAGCTCTAATCCCATTCAGCTTGAGACAGTAGTGTTGCCAGCACTAGGTCATGTTGGCTGTGACTTTGTCTTCCTGAGTCTTGAAGAGCTTCAGGGATGAAGATCCTCCACCTCCCAGTGACCTTTTCCAGGGCTGCACCACCCTTTTCCTGGCATTTCCTGATACAGACCTTCCAAGGCACAGCTTCTCCCTGTTGCCCCCTTGTCTGGACCTGTTGTGTGGCTCTGTAATCCTTGTAACTACTTCTAAATAAATGTAGTGTGCTATTAGATTGCCCTTAGGCTTCTCTTTGTCAGGCTGAACAAGTCCAGCTCTTTTTACCCCTTCTTGAAGGCCATGTGTCAGGGACTCCTGGCTATCTTGGAAGCTCTCACCTGGATCTTCTCCACAGTCTTTTTGAACCTGGGAATAGCCAGGCTCAACAGTAGGTAGTATGATTCCACATAGCAAACTGAAATGTTTTAATCTTTGGGAAAGAGAAATACCCCAACAATGCAGGTAAGAACAGGGTAGGATTTTAACAGGAAAAAAGATCACATTGGTATAAGATCATAGTGGCAGAATTAAGAATGTGTTACATTAGGGATTTTTGGTTTATCCTTTTTCCTTCTTGTGTATGTGCAGTTTGGTGCAGTGTCAATGACATACTTTGTTTTTCACCAGGTTCTCTGTCTCCATCACTGACTAGCTGGGATGCTGAAAGGAATTTGAGAAGAAAATACAGAGAAATGTGTTGGAATGGGATGTAGAACAGTTATCCTGCTCTGAATGCTAACAAAAAAGTCCCAAATAGTGCCAGGAAAGACAATTAAAATTGTGGTAAACCTTACAAGCCTACTTAGAGTGTCTCCTGATGTTTTGTTTACTTTAAAACGGGTTATATTCACCTTGCCTACCAAAAACAGTGCTTTCTGAGAGAAAACCAGGAATGGCATTGGGCCACACTGGCCTAACTTGGGAAGCACTAAAACTGGGCTTTCAGGAAATGCTGAGATGAAAGAGGCATCATTTCACCACCTCTGAAACTATGACAGGGTTGGATTCTGGTTAAAACTGAATGAGTGACTATAAGGAATAAAGGAGAGTCAAGCCAGACAGTGGGGCAGCTGGGCCTTGGACATTGCTGGTGTTGGCAACACAGCTCCTCATCTGGATCCTTGTGGGGCTCTCCCAGCTCAGGATATTTTATGATTCTGTAATTCATCTGTGTGCTCGAGGAGGTTAAAGGAGCTGTCCAGAGCAGCAGAGGAGAGCTGGTGCCAGCTGGGGAGCAGGGCAGGGTTGGACTGGCAGCTAAGACTGTCTTAGGATTTACTCCCCCTTGTTCATTCCCTTGTAAGCGCCCAGGGCTTGTGCACCGACAGCTTGGAGCTTGCAGGAGGGGGTTGTGTGTACGTGGGAGGTTATAAGCTTATCTGTTCATCCCCCCACCACTGCACTAATCAGTGTGATGAAAGATACTCTTCCTCCCTGGGGAAGATCTTTCCTCCCTGTCAGGAACCACCATTTCTTAATTAAACTCTTACTCTGAATTTGTGCATAGAAACACGTATTGACTTCAGCTCCAGTTCACAGCCAATACTCTCTTAAGGTAATAGTTCAGAGTGACAGAACATCATTCAGCTCAAATTTGAGGGTTTTGAGAGTAAAAGCACTGAAGATGTCGGGATACCCAGATGTTAGGAACAGTCTGGGGAAGGTGTTTTCCAGTTTAGTTACTGCAAATACTGCTGTGAGCTGGTGCTGTATCAATACCTTTGGAAATTGGTGACTTACTCTGTTTTCATGGCAATCTCCAGCACTGTATACTTGGTGATCTCATCTTTTCACCTGCATCCTTCCAAGTCCAGGTCTCTTAACCCTGAGCTTCCTTAATAAACAATTTTTCAGTCAAGGTAGTGGTTAAAGTCCCCTGTTTGCAGGTGTAACTTGCTGACACATTTTTAAGGGATGTAAAGTGATCCAAGCTGAAAAATGGTACTACCCCATTTTAACAGCTATTCTCTAAGCATTGCACTTAGAAGAGCCACCCCTGGCTGGAGAGAAAAGCTTTGTGTTTATTGTTTTCGTAGCTGCTGTAATTTTAGTGCATGATTCCAGCTGAATACTCAGTGCCTGTCCAGGGAAAATGGGCTGGCTATTTCCATTCGAAAAGCTGGGTTATAGAAGTTCACCGCACCAGATGGCTGCGCATACTTATAATGCTCTGGATTATTAAAGGGCTGTTGTATTTTCCTCTTTCATCCTTCCTTTATTCCTCCTCCCCACATCAACAAATTAATGCTGAATGCTTGGGAATCTGCCCTGTGCAGACTTTAGCACATTTCATCTTTTCACTGGACACTTTTTGTTCCAGCTCTTTAGAACCAGTTGGTTTTGATCACCTCGTTGCAATGGTTTAGGGACTGAACGATGCCTGGGATGGTGCCTGCTCCTTTGGAGTTGACACTTTCTGCTTTCTGATGTCATGTGGGAATCTCCAAAATTAGGCAAAACTGCTGCATCATGCATAAATGGCTAATGCAATGACAAGAGTTCTCGGGGACCTTCTTAGAATCATTAATGTTGGAAAAGACCTCTTAGAGCATCAAGTCCAGTTAATTTTCTTCTCAAAACTAACAGCATGTCACTTGTCTGCCACCAGAAACATTGGCATTTTAAGGTGCAGCTATCTGATAAATGACAGAAGCTGGAGATAACTGCCCTGCCTTCAGCACCACGCATATATGTTAGATTGAGTCATTTTGTGAAAAGAAAATAAATTTAAGTCATTAACTTGTTTGCAGTGCAGGCTTTGGTGACCGCTTTACAGCAGGCTCCCATGGCAGGCAGAATAAAATTCAGGGACTCGGCTCTGGTATCCAAAATCTGCTCATTTTGATCAGCAGATCAAAAGAAAGCTGCTCTGTGTCCAGAGCATTGGCTCCCACCCCTGCCCAGGCCCGTCCAGTTGCGTGAGGAGATTCACAGCAGTCACACAGGTCAGGGCTTGGGTTCCAACACGTGTTGGGAGCTCTCTGCGGCGCTCGCCGGGTCCGTGCTCGCATCAGCTGCAGGGGAGAGAGGTGGGTTGGTTGTTCAAACCAGAGAACAACACGTTGTTTGTTCCCCACATGCCGGCGTGGCCGGTGCCTCAATAGCTTTTATGCTGATGTGAATAACAAGCAGGGGTGGTGAAGGGGTTTAATCACACACAGCAGAGCGCTGCACGCAGTCGCCCAGCCTAAGTGACACTCAGAGGAGGATCTCTTTCTTCTCCTCCTCCTCCAGTCTCAGAGCCTAAGTCTGAATAAAACATAACACACTTGAGAGCTCTTTAAGGCATTGTAAAGGAGGCTGCTTTCCCCTGAGTTTGTTATCTAGCAGGGCTGGTGTTGCAGATGGGTCAAGCACCATGTGTTTTATGCAGCTTAGAAGTCCAGGAGATGCTTTGTAGGGAATGCTAGTGCACCCTCAGAAGCAGCAGCTAGCATTCCTGAGGGACCAGAGCAAAGTGTCTCCACCATGGGAGTCTCTCCCATTGTCATTGAGGCTGTAAGACAGGCTGTGGGATGGGTTTCATACTTGGTTGAAGTGCTGCTAATTCTGGACTCCATTCCAGTCGCTCTCTTGGGTTCATGTAGCTACTTCTGCAGCCATCTGGTGAGTCACGCCAAGGAATGGCTGGGCTGAAAACCCCAGCTGAAAAATTTACAGAAAATCTCCAATTTGGCTCACTTTGTTTGCACAAACCAAGCTATCTGTGCCGGCACCATGGGGAGTGCAGCATCAGATGGGAATGAAAACAGCAATGTGTTCATCTCCTGTGATGTGGAGCATTGCTGCTAATGGTCATAAGGGCACGATGTGAAGGCAGTTCCCTCTGACCAAGTGGATACATTAAACCCAGTCTATTTCTTGGGGCAGGCGTATTCCCACTAAATCTATTTTATCTTGTGAAACTTCAAAGTAAACATCTGAAGGTTTCCTGTAGGAGAACCTCGCAGGAACCCGTGTGCTGCTGTAGGGCTCCTCAGTCTCTTTGGTGCTTTGAGGCTTCTGCAGTCAGACAGCTCAGTCAGACATCCTAGGAATCAGTGGGGCTGGGATACAGTATTTTTGGCCTAAGAGCAGTCTTTTTCAGCTGTGATAACATGCTTTGTGCTTCATGTTTTTGGCAAGGGAGATCCAGGCCTTTCCCTCATCTTCTTCATAAATATTGTCTTTCTTCTCCTGAAAACAACACCTAACTTAAGTAGGAATCAGGAAATTACCATGTATCCTTCCTTCACTGGGTACTGTTGAGACTAAAAGCACAGCTTGAAGTCAGACTGTTCCTTCTTTTATTTGCACACAACTAACCAGAAGATCCCTCTGCAGCTTTGTGCAGCTTTTCTTCCCCCTTTTTTTTTTTCCTTTTAAATTGTGCTGGATCATGTTTTTAGTCACTGTGCTAAATTCTAGAGTTACAGACATTACTGTCCAGATGATGTTTACTCCTCCCTCCAGCATGAGCCCAATAGTCTCCAGTGTTAAATGAGTCTGTGTCCAGGGATTGTCTCATGAGAAATGAGGTTTTTCAAGCAGGCACTGCACCAAGTATCCCAGGCAGAGGAGATGATTGCAGTTATTAGAAAAACTGGTCACATGTAGGAAGTCTTTGTTGTGATTTAGCTGGTACTGCTGAGTTTCAGCTGAAAATATGGCTATTCCACCTTTTTTTATGGTATGTGCAGGTGCTGGGGCCTTGGCAGAGGTTGCCCAGAGAAGCTGTGGCTGCCCCGTTCCTTGAGGTGTTCAGGCCAGGTTGGATGGGGCTCGCAGCAACCTGGGCTAGTGAAAGGTGTCCCTGTGCATGGCAGGGGGTTTGGACTAAGATGAGCTTTAGGGTCCCTGTCAACCCAAACCATTCTGTGCCTCTCTGCAGAAAGACACCAGAGCTTTATCTTTTTGAAGGAACACGGTCTAACAAAGGGAGCAGGAGTTGTGCTCAAGCTGTGTCACATTAGAAATTACTTTCTAGAGAAACAGAAATGCAAGTGTTGGTGACATCTCTTCATTTTTGTGACATCGTTGTGGCATTTTTGTGCAACAGAAGAGCAGGATTTGTCATTGCAGCGCAGAGATTTAAAGGCAAGGCTATCTGGTAAACATTTCATGGCCACTGGATGGGAGCATTTTCCATCCAAGCATTTCTCTCTCCTCAGGGAAGCAGATGGGCAGAATCTCCTGAATTGCTTCAGTCCTGTCATGTGAGCACACTTCATGTCCTGCACTCATGTCTTCCCCAAACACACCAGTGTCAACCTTCCTCAGCTCCTACACAACGCTCTGCTGCTGCCTTGCAGTATTAATTTGCAGGGTTAATGGGATTTTGCTAAGTTAAAACTGCTGTTTTGTTAACTGATGCAAGCTTTCTGGAGAGTGGATGCATTTCTCCAAGGACTGGGGTTGCAAATTGTGTCGGTAGAATGTAGCCTTACGTATTACTAAAGAAAAAGCTTCAGTGAAATAGGAAAGATGTGTGTGGTGCAGCAAATCAAACCTCCAGCTGTGTAAACAGATCAATATACTGATTTGTGTTTGCTGACCAGAAGAAAAATCTAATTGCAGGTACTGCATATTTGACATTTGTGGCGAAACTAGAGTAATTGGAATAATGAGAAATCCAATATGCTTTTGTTTGGAGTTTATTCTTCCTTAGGATTCATTAAACTGGATGGGTTTCTCAAGGTTTAGGCTGGTTATGTATCACAGTTCCTAGGCCCTCAGACTTCACAGATTTCTTCAAATTCCAAATCATCACATTTGCCATCTTTTAATAAGACTTGCAAAAATTGAAGTAATATTATTCCTGGTGTTTAGAGGCTCATTTCACTCACCAGAATCTCATTTGACTCAAGTTTGAATATATCTGGACAGCAAAATAGCTCCTGGGTTGCCTCAAATTCCAGGCTTCTACAATTACTTACACCTGGAAGAGAAAATAATGCTCTCCTACATGTCCTGAAGATGTATTTCCAAGTACTGTTGTGCCAGTTCTCAAATACTTTTCATTTGAGCATCTCTTGCATTTCTTTGGACTTAGTAAAAAAGAGAGGATGGAGGTGCTGGTGTGATTGGATTTCTTTGAGGGACCATATTCAGAAAGGTAAAAGGTTTTAGGGTAAGAGAGGAAGAAATACCCAGGAAAAAAACATGAGATTGGAGTTGTTTGGGTGTGTTTTCTCCATCTGAGGGGGACAAAAGCACTTCAGAGTGGGTATCTTAAGTCATTTCAAGTGCTAGTAACAGAAATGAAGGTGGTAGTGAAGGGTTCTTAAAAAGTTACTGCACAGAGAGCAAATTGTCATTTGCATTTACCTTCACTTTGAGTAAAGTTGGTAAATTTAATAGATGTATCATTAGCTTGGATGTCCCATTAGGATTGTTTAGAAGTGGAAAATGAGTCCTCTGTGAAGGAAACAGAATGGGGTCGGCTGTGGCTTCTGGGAGGAGGAGAAGGAAAGAAGGAATTAGGGGTTGATGAAGTGTAGCCAGGTAATGATGACTTTGTGATTTTAGCTGAATGAATAACGGAAAGGGAGTCATAAAAAAACTACAGAAAATGGGTCTTTAAAAGCTTTTCAAGGCAAGCTTGGAAGAGTGGAGGCAAAACCTCTTGTTGCAGGGTTTCATTTGGATCTGTCCATCAGTGGAAGGGAGAACCCAGAGGTCTGTAGCTGGAGATCCGAATGTGAAGGGAAGGTGATGTGTTGCCAGCTGACATATGGTACCACCTGGGATTAGCCAAGATTATGCCAATGAAGATTAAATCCTGCAAGTTGATTCCCCTTGCTGTTATTTAACAAATGAAGTACCTTATCCAAAGCCTGTTGGGAATCTATAGGCTTGCAATGTGATTTATATTCCCCCATGGCAGGGCAGATTCAGGTTTTTTGGTTCTGTTGTTGTGAATACCATGAAGGCTGAGCTCCTCAATGGTCCATCATTCTGCAAAACAGACCAGTTGGGTTCAGTTACAATTGAACCTTTATTGTGGTTTGCCTGATTAATTTGAAAAGGATTTTTGCTTTTTTTTTACCTTCTTTATAAACACTTTCATGAGTCTGTGATAAAAATTTGTCCCTGTTCTGTTCTAACAAACACCTGTTTTTTTCTTACCGTTCATTGCCAAGGTACATTCCATCAGCTAAGATAAAGTCATTTAAAGCAGGTTGTGAGAAATTAATTTTATTTATATATTATATTATAATTATATTCTTTATAAAGCAGTAAACAGGGGAAATGTCATCACGTTGTGCCAGGGGAAGTTTAGATCAGATATTTGGAAAAAAGTTCTTCACTGAAGGTATGTTCAGGCACTGGAACAGGCTGTCCAGGGCAGTGGTGGAATTACCATCCCTGACAGTGTTCAAAAGGCCTGTGGATGTGACACTTGGGGAAGTGGTTTAGTGGTGAACATGGCAGTGCTGGGTTAATGGTTGGACTTGATGATCTTCAAGGTGTTTTCCAACCTTAATGATTCTATGACAGAAAAGCTTGAATGTTTAGAATTTGTTGTTGTTAATAGATTTAATTCTCAAAATGTCGAGTGGAGCAGATTTTGACTTTGTTTCAAGCACTGAAATGGTATCTGATCTGCAGGAGAAGGCTGTGCTTCCTCCCTGAGCACCGAGTATTTCCATTTCTATTCTGAATATGTTCAGGAACATTTATAGGTTTTTATTCACGTAGCAGTATTTTCTTTATATCAAGTAGTTAACATTTTCAGTCTCTTCTCTTGCATCATTACTGGCAGTGATCATGTGTCCCACTTCAGCTGAGTAAGCCAGACTGTTATAGTCCTTGTAAAATAAGACTGTGGTGCACTGATCCCCCTCACAGCCAGTTCCTCAGCTGAAGCTCAAGTTCACCTTTCCTGGCCATGCACTGACAGGCTGTGGGCTGGGAGCAGTGCTGTAACTCTTACACCATCCTCCTTTTCATTAAAAAATCCTCCTGGGGTTCTGTTCTCTTGCTGGTGGCTTGAGTCTTTTGAAAAGAAAATTACTTTCTGTAGCAATGAATTACAAACCTCCAAAAAATCAGGACATACCTTTTTTAGACCTTTTGCACAAGAAAAGGGCATTATTTCTGGTTGTACAGTCAGTGAACCCTGAATTTTAAAATAGCTGGGTGCTTTTCTTCCTCATCCAATGAAGAGAAGAATGAGAGACACAGAATAGCAGACTTTGGCTTTTTTAACTAGACATAGGTGGGTCCACTCTCTTACATGTATGTCACCTTTATTATATGGAAATCTTCATTGCGGGAATCTGCTCAGGCTTTTTCTTAATGCAGCTTGGGATGTGATCTCCACAGACTTGAAAAATTCAGTATTGGTGGTTTCAGGATAGGTGAGACCCCCAAAATACCCAGTGATTGCAGAAACCTGCTCTTGCCTGGCTCCATTAACCACCTGGGGTTTTCTGCTGGCCGTGCTGCCTTCTCCTCTCTACCCTTCAGTGGATTTTATCACATTTTTCTTCACAGCTTTGTCCACATCTACAGCCCAGCCTTCACCTCATGCTGAAGGAAGTGTTCTCACTTCCCACTGTAGTTCAAATACAGTATTTTGTCAGAAATGAAACAATGCAACATTTGTGGCTGTAGATGTTGGACTCATAAGTTGTTATGGTCATTCTTGGGTGTGCTGGGAGGATATTTATTATAAGACTAATTAATTATTTTTGACTTAAAAATAAATAAATAGTCTTTAAAACTAGCATATTGTAAAAGAAGTTCCTTCCTCTTTCCATGGTAACCATTATTGAAAATTTCTTATATCTTACATTTATATATATTTAGAACATTTTATGGGGTTAACAGCTGGGCTGAGCTGCTGTTCCAGGGTTAACAAGTAGCAACATCTAAATTTCCATGTGGGAGTGGGACCAAATTCCACAGCAGAAAATTCTGCCTGGTTTTGTTCCAGGGTCAGTGCAGAGGTCAGTGCTTCCTCCCTAGGTGTGTGCCTTAAGATGAAGAGTCAGAAGAGCCCTGTGGGTCTGGTGTCAGAATCCATCCTCTGTGAGCAATAGGGCTCCTGCTCCTGCAGTAATGGCTTTGTTGCATAGAAAGCACTTGGAGAGGGGAGGGTCTTCAATGAGATAGAGTTACTGTGCTTCTGGTAATGGCTGTAGCGTTTTGGAAGGTGACGTGAGAAGATGAGGTAGGAAGGACGAGCAGCTGGAGCAGGACTTGGGTCTGGGAGCCTGTGTGTGTCATGGTGCAACAACTGGAGCAAGCACAGGCGTGTGGGTGAGTGTGTGACTGAGTGTGTGACTGAGTGTGTGACTGAGTGTGTGACTGCTGGTGAACATGGAGCTGGACAAGAGGGAAAGGGCCTGGAAGCTGAGGGTGTCCATGTATGTGTGTCTCTAAGGACAAGGACAAAACTCCAGGAGGATCTGGGGACCAGATGGACCGGGGAAGTCCCAGCCACTGCTGGAGAGATGGTTGGATCTGGGGGTTGACTGAGACCCTTGAGTGTGTGCACATGGGTGTGTAAGCGTCTGCAGGCTGGAGGGTCAGCTACTGAGTGCCTGAGCTGCTGGAGGGATCTACTCTGCACCTATGTACCTGCAGATATTTTCCACTAATTCAGCCTCTTCCCCTAAGGTGAAGTAGTTGTGTCTCATTCTCCTTGGGCAGATCCTGCCAGTTACAGCTTGAAAGATTTGAGGATAAAAGAGAGAAGGGAAGCAGCAGAATGCCCCAAAGCGCCTTGCAGACATGGGTGGAATTAATTAATCAGCAAAGCTGTGCCGGGATGTTTCATTCCAACCACCTCTTTTGTGTTTCAGCCCTGGCCCAGCGTGTCTAACCTGGCCAAGGATTTCATCGACCGTCTGCTCACGGTGGACCCCAGTGACAGAATGACGGCCCTTCAGGCCCTGAAGCACCCGTGGGTGGTCAGCATGGCAGCCTCCTCCTCCATGAAGAACCTGCACCGTTCCATCTCACAAAACCTTCTCAAGAGGGCGTCCTCCCGCTGCCAGAGCACCAAGTCAGCGCAGTCCACCCGCTCCAGCCGCTCCACCAAATCCAACAAGTCGCGGCGCGTGCGGGAGCGGGAGCTGCGGGAGCTCAACCTGCGCTACCAGCAGCAGTACACGGGCTGAGCGCCCGCCGGGCGCCCTGCCAGAGGTCTCCTCTGCGCCGCAGGTGTGCACACACTCAGCGAGGAACAGCCAGGTTCCTCCCTCCCTCCCTCCAGGCGTTCCCCCCAGCCGTGAGGAGGTGTCCCCCTCACCCCGTGCGGCGGAAAGGGAACCTTGTGGTGGCCGTCACACCCTGCTGTGCCACGGGGTCTCGCGTCAGAAACGGGGGAGTCCTCGTGGGCTCGGAGCACAGCTCGGAGCCTCAAGGGATGCACGAATTAAGGAGCCACGTGGGGAGAAGAGCTCTTTCTGTAGCCCAGGAACTTAGTTGTTCATAGTTATTTATTAATTCCAGAGCGTTTAGTTTCTCTCACTTGTGTATGGGAAAAAGAAGAAATCACTTGGTGTGTCTGTGCATGCACATCCATGTGTGCACATACACGTGTGGGGGTGTATATGTATTTAAAAATGATGTATACGCAGATTTTGAGCTGGTTTAGTCAGACTCTGTGGTGCCTTTGCAGCAAAGCTGGGATGAGTCATGTGCAGTTAGAAGTGGGATAGCTGTGACTCACTGGTGTGCTGCCCACCAGCTCCTTGCCAAAGAGATGCCAGACAGCAGTTTTCCATGAGGGCTGGGAAGCTGCGAGGTTTCCCCCAAGGGCTGCCATCCTTCTGATGACGTTGAGGGCTCACTTGTCTGATGACATCAAGGGTTTACCCCTGGAATTGTCCTTTCCCTGTTTGCAGCAAGACTGCTGCCTGTCATGCAGGGTTTGTTGTTCCTGTGGCTCTGTTGTGTCTCTGACATGTTACACACCTTGCACCCTTCAGAAGAAGGTTGAGAAGGTTGAGGTTTTTTGTGCTAAGGGAAAAAAAGAAGGGAGAAGTTTTAGGGATGTGCTTCCCACCCCTGAGCTGGGATGAGCTATAACCACTGTAAGCACAGTGTTACTGACCATGTCACTGCACCAGAACTTTGGTGGTTCCAGGCTGCTCCCTGCCTGCAGATTTGACAGGGCTCCCCTGCTTTGTGTGCCTGTGCTGCTCCAGCACTGCCATCCCTGCTTTGGGACAGTGGTGGTGGGAGCTGTTGGGGTGGCCACAAATGGCTCCATAGCATCAGCATAGGGGCTTGAGTAGTGGAAGCCCAGTCTGGGAGTGTCAGCAGTGACAATGCCTTGGAGACATTGTACCAATGCCCTAGAGCTGTGAGGGGTGACTTAAGTTCACCAAGAAAAAGCTGCCTTTCAGGTGTTCTTGTGCTGCGTGGGTGATGAGGTGGCCTCTTAAAAAAGGACTCTCAGGGGAGGTGGGGGCTGCAGAGCTGAGCTTTGTAGAATCCTGCTGAGAGATCTTCCCAACTAGTTAGAGCAGCAAAGTGGGGCTGATGGCCCAGGCACAGGATGGATTTGTCTTCTCATGGTAGCAGAGACAAGATCAGCAGTGAAGGAAGATCCTGGGGTTTGAAACTTTTCTTACAAAGCCACACAATTTGCTTTGTGCTGCCCACTTGGGAAGAAGCTTGCTTGGCTCTGGGCTGGAGGTGCAGGCAGTCCAAGCTCAAGGGGCTGGTGAGCTTGGCCTTTTCCTAGGATTGATGTCTGTGCCACTGTGTTCCAGTGTCAGCAGGGCTGAAGTGGTCAGTCACATCTCCAGGGAGCTCTCACAGTCACTCCTAGTCAGCAAACAGCAAAGCAGCTTTAGTGGGAGAAGATGTGAGTGTTCTGTGGTAAGGCAAAAAGAAAAGAAAAGGGGACTTCTGAGGATGTGCTTCCCACCCCAAAGGTGGGATGGGCTGTAAATATGTGTAACCAGACTGGTGTGCCCAAGCATGTGGTGGGGAATACAGCAGAAGAAACTTGAGGACAGCCACTGTGTGTAGCAGGAGTGAATTTGAAATCCTTTGTGTGGTTTTGCTTGTTGTTTTGAAAACTTCACATCCTTTGCAGACTGCCCTTTCTCTGAGCAACCTGTCCTACCATGTCACACGCAGTCCTTCTTCCATAAGCATTAACAGATACTGCAGAATTCCCCAGATTTGTTTTTCTCAACTGTGTGGACTGCAAACAAAAATGTTTTGGGCATCTTTTACCTCCTGACATTTTTTTTCCCTAGTTTGTTACCATGAACTATAAACTAGGTGTGATTCCTGACAAAGCAGGCAGCTTGCCACATTTTGCTTCATAAACAGTTCAGTGTCCCTCATGGTACTGCAAAGAGCTCTCCAAAAGCAGGAACCCTTCTAAGGCCAGTATCAGCTGGACCGTGGGGGCCCTGCAGGTCAGCTGGACTGTGGGGGCCCTGCAGGTCAGCTGGTGACAGGAGTCCCCCTCAGAGCACTTCTGGTTCTGAGCCATTGCTTGAAGAGGCTTTGGTGTGTTTGGAGCATCACTCCAAGCACTGTGGTTGCTTTTACCTCCTGGCTGCTCCCATGGCCCTCCCCAGATTATCCTGCATGTTTATCCATGAAACAGGGATTTTGCCTGTGTGAGGGGGTCAAACTGATGAACTGAGCCAAAACCTCTAGAACTGAGACCTTCCCCTTGACCACTAGACCATCAAAATGCACAGGCATCGTGCAGATGTGTGCCCATGCTGTTCCTTTATTTTTCTCTTATGGGATGAGGAATACATAAAGCTCTGGGCTAATCAGGCTTGTTTGTCCACCTTCACAAAGCAGAACAAGAATCTTCTCATCTGTGACTGTTTTTGCTTCATTGATCTTTTCCACAACTGTTTTTTCACTAGGAGAAGTTCAGAGTGATCGTTTGTGGTTACTTTGGGCTGGAATATGTTTTGGGAAGCGGGAGGTCACTGTGTAGGTTCCTGTCAGTGTCAGGTTTTGGTGGTGATGCTCTGTGAGTAGGGGTGAATTGGCAGAAGGGAGGATCCATCACATATGTGGGAATACTGGATAGCTGCAACTGCTGCTCCGTGGTATCAAGGTGTCTGCGGTCCTCAGGCACTCCACTGCTTGGGAATTGTGGGAAGAGGACCAAGGCCATCCCATAAAGAGCTTTGGCTTTTCTAAAAAAAGAACTCTAATTCATGTCACAAATGCAATGTTTTCTTGTTTGCATGGAAAAGTCAGTGTAAACTTGGGAAAACCTTTATAGGCTTTCCTTCCATCGTTCAATTTTAACACTCTTGGCTCACTCTCTCTTCTGTTTCTAAATCCAGTATTCGTTGGAACTTTGCAGCCAGACAATAATGTGTGGGCATAGGGGAGATGAGCAGAGCTCTGTCCAAGTGACCCTGGAGTCCTCAGTGATCTTTCACTCAGTCTGGAAGACTGTGATGGTCCAAATGCCACGTTGGAAGGTCCGGCTTAAGAGCAATTCCTCAGGTGCTTTTATTCTTGCAAGTGGAACACGTCTGCTGCGGAGGGGGACAGGCAAAGTGCTGTAATTCTGAGCCATAGTCCAGGTGCCTTCAATCTGTCCTCTAAGAAGCTCTTCACTGTGAATTACCTTGATCATCTGTCTTCATTCCACAGGAGCAACTCAGAGCTCGGTTGGTCTTAAGTCTCAGGAGTTGACACTTTTCAGAAGTGCCTTTTTTGGGGATTTTAGAGACTAAAATCTCTCTGAAATGGTTTTTTCTGCTCTTTCAGAATTAAATTTGCTTTAGTTTTTTTAATGACCTTCTCTGACTCTTAATGGTCGTTCTTACTTTGGCTCTCAGAGTGTTTTTTTGGAAACCTTCCTCTGGTCCTGAATGTGCAGGGAGGACAGAGGTAATACCTGCCTGTTCCAGACCACCACCGAATTCAGTCTCTGTGTTATCTGGGGTGCAAATCTGAGTGCTTCTGTTTTGCCTGCTTTGCTTCACGCAGGGGAAGTGGAGTGGGAATGACACCTAGTGGCAAATTGTGGTGTGTCCTTGTCCAAGCACAGCCCTCTCCTCACTGTGTCCTCTCTGTTTCTGGGTGAGATGCTCTTTGAGGAGTAAAGGGAATTAGGGTGGTTTGTCTTTTGGAACTTAGCAGTACTGTGTAAAACAATCCCATCCTTTGGTCCTGGGAATTCAGCTGCTCTCTTGGGGGAGAGAATTACAGCTTCAAAGAATGTGGCCTTGATTTTTATTATTTTTATTATTTTTATTGAGGGTTATTGGAAAAGAATGTGAAAAAGTCTTCTAGAAATTGCATTCGGAGGTCTAAAGATTCACATCTGGGTTTTTGAGTGCGTATTTTCCTAAAACAGCAGTTACCAGTCCATGTTTGATTTACTTCTCACTCAGTCTTCTAAAAATCTTGACATATCAACCCAGTGGGGGTAGAAGCCGCTCTTCCTTCGATCCTGAAGAAGTCTGTGCTATTTAACACTGCAGTTGTGATAGCATCCAGATGCTCCTGCTCTGTGTTGTTCTTGGAAGCACACAGTTGTACGTGAAGGAAAGCTTGAGAGCCTTGTGAAGAGCTTAAGCCCAGACAAGAGGGCTCAGACCTGCTGGCTTTGGTAGTGATGTGGAAACCAGCTGCAGTGTAGGGCCTGATTCACGTGTTTGTTCTGGACGTGATAAAGCCTCACACTCTTCTTTGGAATCCGGGTACTTTCCTCTTTTAGGCCAGATATTTTCTGTTCTGGTAATTTACACTATTTCTGAGGCCCTGCTCCATTTCTCAGACCTGTTTTCTTCCTGAGTGTTTGGCTTCAGTACTAAGAGAGTCAGCTTTTATCTGATGCATAAACTGGAATAGGAATGATGGTTCACTTGGCTGCTGGGCAGCAGTTCTGGGTTTGGCTCTGCAGGAGCTGTGGCGAATCCTGGGGCAAGGTAAAAGCTTTCGTATGGTGCCTTTAAGGACCTGCAGTGCAGGCTCAGCTCAGTCTTGTACCACGTAGGGCAACTGCTGTGTGGCTGTTACAGGCTTCTAGTTAGGCTGTGTGGGGCCATGTTATTTTAAGTAATGATACTAAAGATTTGGGGGGTTTGAGGTGGGATAAATTAAAATCTCAATTGTTTGACTTAATTTAGTTTTCTAAATTATGCAAAGCAACGCAGAGATTGGCTTCTTTGAAACCAGTGTGAGCCCTAGAATTTGCAGGGACGGTGCTTGTGTCCAGGGCTCTCACCCACTCAGCTTTCTCCTTGAAAGTGTCACGAAGTGCCTGTACCACTCAGTGCATGTACCCAGCCCCAAGTTGCCTTCACCACTCTTGGGAGGGTTTTGGTGCTTTTTTTGACCACTCAGTCTCTTTTTTCACCCTGGATTAAGAGTGCAGGACTCCAGGGCAGGTGCCTGCATGTCAGCTGTCCTTAACGTGCAGGAAACTTGCCAAAGAAATAAATGTGAACACCAGGGATGTGCGGTGGCAAGCGGCATCGTGGAGCTCAGCGCCTTCCGCCCTCGGTGTGCGGGAGCTCTGCCTGGTGACAATTGTCCCTTCTCCCACTGTCCCCCTGCCTGGTGATACTGTAGATCCCTCGTGTGTGATGGGCAAGCTCTGGCTGCTGTTGCAGAGGTCGTTGCACTGTTTGTCTGCTGAATGTGGAATCGATGCGTGGAGCAGATCCGAGGCCCCGGCGAGGTGTGTTACAAACCAGCAGCTCCTGTGCGGACGCCCAGATGCCGTGAGTTTTCCTGTTGCCTTTCACTACGGAAAGACACCTCCCGGGAAGCTCTTGGGACTGGAGATCTTCCGGCACTTGATGTTATTTTTGGTTGCCCAGTTTCCGGTGCTGGGTTGGAACGGTTTGGAAGCGACTCCAGTCTCATCCAGTCGGTCTCCTCACGGGACTGTCTTGAGAAGTGTCCCGTTGCATGCCTTGCCTTTCGAGTCCTGGCTTTGCTCTAAGGACTCTCCTGTCAGATGAGGTTGGACCCATTGTAATTAGTCTGTAATGTTCAAGTTAGAGTGTACAGAATTATTTATTTGATGTACTCGGTCTGCTAAAACATGTCCATGTATTCTGTGTACCCCATGGCTCTGCTGTCCTTACTTCTGCCTGGTGGTTTACCCGTGGGCTGGCTGCTGGAAGGCAACGATTTCCAGGCTGGGAATGATGATCAGTAAGTACATGGAGAGTCCCTGTGTAGTGTCACACACTCTACTTAACAGTGATTACATTTGAGGGGCTGTGATTCACACAGCAAAGGTGTTGTATCATCTTCACATCACTGGTTAGGAAAACTAAACCCCACACCTCATGCTGGGACAGTCTGATCCTGCTTCTCTCCACGGTGCCTTATCACCAACTCTGTTTTGAGCTGCTGGAAACTGTGTTGTAATTCATTGAGTGTGTGTATTGCTACTCCCATGTCACACAAGACTTTTTTTTTTCCACCAGCCATTGTCTCAAGAACCCATCTGAGTGAAAGCCTATCACCTGGCCTTGAAATTTGTTTTTAACTTCAAATTTTCCTTTGCAATGGCCTTCAGTTTCCCACTGTTACCTGGCAGATCCACAGGTGTGAAGCAGCGTGCTGTTTTCCAGCCATCCCTTCCACCTTCCCCAAGAGCTGGAGCTGCCTGTGGCATTTCTCCCTTTCACCTCTGTGTTCTCAGCTGTACACAAGTCATGGCTTTAAACTGCAAGCCAGGATCCTTTAGGATCCTGTGTACCCACCAACACGCACCTTCCACTGCAAGCTGAGCGGTGCTTTCTGGTGCTGAGCTGCAGTTCCACAGTCCCTTCCCTGGTGGCACCTCGCACCTGGGTCAGTGGGAGGACCATTCTCCCAACCTTCAGCGCTGCCTCGGTTGGTGCCAGGCTGTGCTTGAAGACGTCCTGAGCAGCCCTTGAGACACAGCCAGCCCTGCTCTCCCTCTGCCTGAGCATCCTGTCCTAGTTTGGAAGTTCCCCCTGGGTCCCAGCTGCACACCAAGCTCCAGCTCTGGGAAGTGCTGGGGTTCAGGAGAGAAGCACAGGGTGCCCCAGGCTCCTCTATGTGTCTTCCACCCCACTCTGCATCATGAGAAGAAAGCAGTCAGAGGCAGTGCTTGGCACAAGCAAATGCTGATACTTTATTAATCCCAGTGAAGGGATCATGCTGGCAACAGCTTTATCCCTGAGCAACAATGGTGTCGATCCAGTTACGGAACTGGCTGACACGAGTGTACATGGCCGGCGTGTTGATGTTGCAGTTGGAGGTTCCCCAGGAGACAATGCCAATCAAGGTCCAGCCATTCCCAGTCTGGTACACCAGAGGTCCACCAGAGTCACCCTGCAGAGAAGATTCCTGCTTAGTGCTCCTGGCACATGCTCCAAACTGGTCCCTGCCACCCCAGCCACCTGATCCCCTGCGCACAGCCAGGTGCTGTAGCTTAAATATCTGGCTCCGTAAGTGCAAGACCCCATGTACCCTGCTCCTCCACCCTCCCTGTGATGCAATGGGAGCTCAGCAAGACCCCGCATATCTTCCTCCTCCTCCACCCATCCTGTGCAGCAGGAGCTTGGCTCGTTACCTGGCAGGAGGTGGCACCAGCCCCACCAGCACAGATCATGGAGCTGGTGATGCGATTGCCCCAATACTGCATGCACTGGCTCTGGGAGATGATGGGTACGGTCACCTGCTGCAGGACTGTTGCCAAGGCTTGAGCTAGGGGAAAGAAGCACCATTAGATCCACCTCAGTGTCTGTGGGTCCCCTGGAGAGCACACAGGTGCCCTGGGCAAGTTTCCACTGGTGCATGGGTGCTGCCATACAAAGCACCTTCCTCCTCTGTGCCAACAAACCCCTTCCCCAAGATCACCTCGTGCAAGCAGCCCTGAGAAAGGGCAGGCTTGTGCATGTGCAGCATCATCCCTGGGTTACACACACCCCCAGCCCCTGAGCACACCCCTACACCCATGTGCACACACAGCTCAGACAGGATTACTCCACTGCCCAGCTCCCCACTTCTCACATGTCACCCCCACAGGCACCCCTGGACCTTCAGGGCCCCGAGGAAAAACAGCAGGTACACACAGCCCTCCCTGAAGCTGCAGCTTACGTACAGTTGGGGTTGGTGCGTCCCCAGCCGGTGGTGACAGCCCGGGCGTTGTTGGGCAGAACCAGGTTGGAAGGGGCCAGGCAGATGGTGGACACACGGGATCCCAGCTGGGCGGGCGTGGACAGCCTCAGCAGGGTGATGTCGTTGTTCATGGTGTTGGGGTTCCAGCCAGGGTTGGTGATGGCCTGCAGAGAGAAACACCACAGCACTTCATGCCTGCCCTGTGGGAGCAGCTGCAGCAAAGGTCTGCAGCCCCATCCCAGGACCGCGTCCGCCTGGCTCACCCTGGACACGGTCTTGACTTGAACAGCCTCAGCACTGGAAGCAAGGCTATATTCCCCAAGGACGACAACGTGGCTGGCTGGGCTGCAAGAGGTAAGAGGGAGTCAGGGATGTGTCCAGTCAGCACCTCGGGTAGAAGCAGCACCGGGGACAGCCATGGGCATGAGGAACCCAAGGGAAGCCACCATGGGGACAACTGGGGAGGAAGCCCTGGGCTGCTCAGGCCTTTGGGGCTGACCCGAGTGCCACTCAGAGATGCCCAGCACGCTCTGAGGTGCTGGCCCTGCCAGTGGCACCGGTGGCCAGGCTCCTTACTTGAAGTTGCAGTGGGCAGCTGTGACGACCCAGTACTGGCTGATCAAGGAGCCGCCGCAGAAGTGGGATCCCGTGCGGGTCTGGGGAGGGAAGAGGGAAGAGGAGCTGGGGCTGCGTGGGCTGAACACCCCCAAGCTGGGGACAGGCAGAGGTCCCCTGGGTGCCCAACCGTGGCACCCGGCTGGCCATGCCAGTGCTTAGGGCAGTGCCCAGGGATGGTGCTGTACCTGCAGGGACACCTGCCAGGGCCATGAGCCGGGCACAGCGTTCTGCCCATTGACAATCCTCTCGCTGTAGGCCACCGAGGGACTGATGTCAGGCACCCCGCAGCCTGCAGGAGAGGCACAGGGGCACAAGGGTGACCCAAAAGCTCAGGACTCGTATTTGGGGACTGCATGTGCTGGTTGCCCTCCCTGTGACACCCTTTGTGTCACCCCCCCGGCATCCTGCTGCACCCCAAGAACCCTCCCACACCCGTAGGCAGCGCTTACCTGAGACAGCACTGGCAAGGGCCAGGCAGGCAACTACCCACAGGAACGCCATCCTGAAAGGAGATGGCTGAACCCCTGGGGGCCACAAACTTTATAGCAGCCAGGGAGCCACGTGGCTCATAGCTGGCCAGGTTAAGGTCCCCCTGTGGCCTTGTGTCAGCTGTGGGCAGCAGTGATGGGCCAAGCCTGGCACATACCATGCCACATGCAAACAGGGATGTGGGAAGGTACTGTCAAAAGACACCTGGGGTGCTTGGGCTTTTGCTGTCACAGGTCATGTTAGTTCTGACTGCAGCCTGTGGAGCTGGAGCAGGAGAGCACCACAGGGATATGATGGAGTGCACAGGGGGCTGGTTGTGGGCACACAGCTGGGGTAGCAGTGGGGTGGGACTTGCTGGCATGGGCACCAGTGCCTGGGCCGGGAGGTCATCCCATGCTCAGACTTGTTTCAGATCTGTTGGCACTAGAGCTGTTTTTCCACATGGCCATGAAGTCCTGGCCTGGGCCAGAGCTGGTCCCAGCTGGATGTTCCCAGGACTCGGGGCCACCCTTTGAACCATGTCTGTGGTGCAGGTGAACGAGTCCCAGAGCCAGCAGGGGCAGGTGGGGAGGACAGACACCTTCCCAGGCAGGTGGGAATCTGTGGCCAGCTTGGCAAACACACCATGAGCCCCAGGGAGGACAGTGGGCATCTCCCCAACCTGAGGTTGAGCCCTTCACTGAGCATCCCCCTAGCACTGCAGCCACCTGGCCCAGGACTGGGGAGCACTTGGCCCCCTCTGTCCTGGACAACAGGTATGTAATGTCTGCATCATCTCCCGTGTCCTGGGTGATCTCCTGGGCTGGCAGGGAGCCAGGTTTGGAGTGGAGCTGAACACGGGCAGGGATCCCTGCCCTGACCCTCCAGGGAGCAGAGCCTGGACATTGGGGAGCATGTGCAGAGCTTAGGCCTTTATTTCCAGCAGTGGTACCATGCAAGGACAGTGGGATATGGCCCATCCCAGGGTGGGAAGCATAGCAGAGCATGGAGGTCTCCCAGGGTGCTGCAGGGGCTGGGCACAAGGGTGTAGGCAGAGACACAGACTGCTCCTGATCTTCATATGGCACCTGGGAGGAGATGCCAAGGGCTGGGCAGCAGCAGAGGATGGAGGGAGAGCCGGTGCTCAGGGTGGTGCTGCCCTTCACAGAGGAACCTTGGAGCAGGACAACACTCCATGCAGCTTGAGAACATCCAGCTCCGGTCCTGCCTTGGATGCTGGCAAATGAGCCAGAGCCAGGAGTCTGGCAGGTCAGCAGGAACTCAGAGCTGTCCCTTTGGGCTGATGGCACTGTCCAGGGTGAGGAGACCACCTCGTGCTCTTCTCCTCCGCATCCGTGAGCCATGAGACTCTGGCTCAGCTGCTCCCCGCCGGCCATGCCGGCCATGCCTGGTGGAGCAGCAACATCCAGGCTGAGCCCAGGGGACCTCCCATGGCTAAAACCCTCCTGCCATCCTGGTCCCAGCAAGGCTCCAGTCTGCCTCAAAATTGGAATGGTAACAGCTTCCATGGCTGGGACACCTTGGCTCATGAGGCTGGCTGGAGACTTGGGAAAACCCAAACATTCCTGCAGCCTCATGGAGACGTGAATTTGCCCCAGCTGCAGATTCCTGTCCATTCTGCAACTCTTCTTTCTCCTGCAGGCAATGGGCCTGAGCCTAAGCAGCCCTCAGTCACTGTCCCAGCAGGCCAGCAAAATAGCTACAGGTTGGATCTCCTCCAGCTCAGGTACCCCAGGACTGGTGTTTGCAGGGGACAGTCTTCTCATGGGGCAAGACCAGAGGAGGATGGCCTTTATCCAGACTGTCCCCAGCACAGGACAAGGTGCTGTGTGTAGGGGATGCCACATGTCACCTCCATTCTCACCACACACAGCCGCAAAACTGCCCCGCATGGCCCCTGCCTGGGACCAGCGGGGCACCAGTGCCAGGCAGTGTCAGGCACACTTGCCCTTGCGAAGGCAGAAGGGCAGCTCTGGCACAGGGACCAGGATGGTGCTGAAGATGGGCCGGTAGCCCTCGGGCAGGACCTGGGGGTGCTGAGCCATCATTTCCAGCACCACGTGCCGCACTTCCTTGGAGACGTCACCGCGGATATCCAGCAAGGTGGAGATGTGCTCATCGCTGGGCAGAGAGGCAGGGGTGAGCCCGGGCACTGAGCATGTCCTGCAAACCCCCCCTGACCCAGAGGAGCCAAGCCAAGGCCGGGGAAAACTGGTACTTTGCACCAGGCAAAGTAGCATTTTCTTGAAAACAATCCCCCCAAACTTTTGAATTTGGTTTTGACATTTCCAATTTGGTGTTTTGTCACTTTTCACAGTTTGTTTAGCCACCAAATACAGATGTTCAAATGCCACAGCAGAACTGCTGTTTTCTTTACACCTTTGCCATTGGGACTTTTCAAGAACCCCTCAAATCTGGAGCATGGGAAAGGGAAACCTCAGGGAGAAGGGGGTAAAGGCTCAGGTTTCTGCCTGCTCTGCTGTGTCACCTCACAGGGTGCAGCCCAAGACTGGCTCTCCTGGGCAGGCTCACACCTATCCCCTCCTGCAGGGAGTACTTTACCTGACATCGGGGTACTTGGTGACGAAGCCCAGCACCTCCAGGCTAAGCAGTGCTGGGTCTTTGAGGCAGATCAGCTCCCGCAGGGCAAAAACAGCCTCCAGGCTCTGCTGGCTCTGGTCCAGGCCCTGAGGGGAAAGCAGCCAGGTGTGAGACCCGGAGAAGGTCACTGTAGTGGCTGGGGAGACAGCTGCGTCCTCAGTGCCCTCGTGGGGACCTGAGCCCCTGCAACTGGTGTCTTCCCACTCAGCAGGGGCTGCAGGGCAGGGTGATGGTCCCCAGAGTCCCTAATCCAGCCAGTTCCTCCCATACTGGCCTCACAACCACCCAAGTGTAACAGCCCCAATTTGCTCGCAGGCTGTGGGCTGGAGGGGAGCAGGAGGGTGAGGTGATGCTCCCTTTCTGTGGGGCAGCCCCGGCTCCCCACCACACCCAGGCCCCTCTCACCAGGCCACAGAAGAGTTCCCGGAGCTGCGTGGCGTCCTGCAGCAGGCGGTGGCACAGCTGGCCCCGCTCCTCCCGGCTCTTGCACACCATCTTCCTCTGCAGGAGTGCCCGCAGGTACTGGTTCGCCACCAGGAGCTCGCTCTCCGCCAGCAGGAGCTGGGCAGGGGACAGTTGTTAGCGTTGGCATTGCCTGGGTGTCCAGACCCCAGCTTCCCAGGGAAAGGCAGAGGCAGAAAGGGCTGATACAACACCAAGCCATGGAAACAATCTCCTGGGAAGCTCCCTGACCGAAGGGACAGAGAAAACAGCTAGATTTGGAGGAAGCCCTGAACACCTCCTTATGGTGGTGCTCTCTGGACTGCTTAGGAGGACTCAGACTCTCCAGCATTCCCAGCATCCTGCACCCCAGCAGGGCCCCCGCTGCCCAGCCTCCCTGTCCCACAGACAAGCAGCCGTTTGAAGGAGGTACCGTGAACAAGGGTTTCCTGACGTGGGAGAAGTCCTTTGCATATTTGTCAATCACTTCACACATGCTGCCGACCAGCTGGGACCCGGAGAGCCACTTGCGGGAAGGCAGCTGCAGGCAGAGGGGCTGAAGGGAGCAAGGAGCAATGTCTGTGCCCTGCATCATCACAGAGCTGCCAGCTCAGGGCAGCACAGCACCCACAGCTGCTGCCTGGCACCACGGCCACTTTGCCTTGCAAAGCCCCCAAGACCCTGCTGCCAGCCAAAACTCAATGTAAAAACAGCAGAGTGGTTAAGGTTAGGAAAATATGGAAACACTGGGGCTGTCCCTCCCTCACACCCCGAGAGCCTCATTTTGAGGCTTTATCTGGGTTATGATGCACACCTGAGGTGTGAGCAGCAAGCTGCTCCTCACACACTTGCTTTTGGCCTGTTCTGCTGTGATTTTATTTTTAATTTCCACTCCTCCCCACTTCCCTTGTGTAGACATAACATGTTTTTTGATTTCCTACTCCCGCCCTGCTGTCCTTGCCTGTCTTCCTGCCTGCAGGCACACATTCCTTCTGTCTCTGCTGGGGCCACTGCTGCCTGCAAGCTCTTCACCCTTTGGCTCTTCCTTTGTTTTCATGGCATTCAAGCCCTAAATAGTAATGTTGTTAATTATTCCAGGTTTTTAGTCCAGACTCCAGGAAAGCTAAATTTGACTACATCAGCAGGAAGCGACTCAGGCAGTTGCACATGGATTCTTATCCTCCACACAGGCTTTGCTGCTCTCCAGCTGGTTTTCTGGCATGGAACAGCCAGAAGAAGGAGCGTGAGGCAGCTCAGGGGGGGCTATGGCTCCTGGTCTCTGTCCGTTAGTGATTTGGGGGCCATGAGCCATCTGCCCCAGCGATACGGGGTGGTGCTGTTGGCAACAGACATCGGGTGGTTTATCAAGGTCTGGGGGACAGGCTGGCAGAGATGTCTGCAGGGTGATAGCAGGGTACAGAGTACATGGCAGGGACCCTGGGCAGGAATAAACTCGAGCCTGGGGTGTTGCAGTAGGGCTGTTCTTGCTGGGCTCAGCTCGGGTGCTGGACCAACATACCTGCAGGTCCAGGAGCAGTTCCTCCAGCAGCAGCTGGGTGGCTTTCTTCTGCATCCTGTCTAGGGCAGCCTGGAGGGATGCAGGGACTTCTCTGCAGGCAGTGTCAGGGTGCAGGGAGGAGACAGAATTGCTAGGAGAGAGAAGAGAGGGTACAGGTAGCCTGGGAAGCATAGTGGGATACTGGCCCCAGGGAGGATGGGGTAGGTGTTGCTACAAGTGCTATCAGGTGCTGGTGCAGGTTACCTGAGAGCCAGGTTGTTGTTGAGCACGGCCAGCAGGTGGGAGATGTAGTACTTGGGAACGGCCCTGTCCTGCTGGTGCTCCTTCCCGCACTGCTCCAGGGCTTCCCGCAGGCTGCAACACAGCGAGGCAGCTGTGATGGGCAGGCAGAGCCCCACGTGTCCCACCAGAGGAACCTGGCCCTGGGATGCTCCTGGGGACACATGGACCTCCCACAACCCTCCCAGCTCACTTAGCTCCTTTCAGATCCTGCCACCAGGTTGGAGAGTGACAGTTTGTTGGGCAGTATGGGACAGTGGGACCCATTCTGGACCCCCTTGGGAGGGCTCAGCAGACAAGAATTTGGGGCAGCAGGCCCCGAGAGCTGATGCCCCCAAAGGCTGAGAGAGCAGCCCCATAGGTAGACAGGCTGCTGAGCCTTCTGTGACCTGGATGAGCACTGTGTGCCCCAGAGCAGATGTCCACCACCAGCCTGTGATGCTTGGCCATGGCCCCAGGGTTTGTGAGGGTGGACAGGGGTGTGAGTGGCTTCACTGACCGGCCCAGGAATGCCTCAAGCTCCTCCAAGGCCATGTTGTAGATCTTCTGCTGCAGAGAGTCGGTAATCAAGGAAGCCACCTGGATGTTCTCATTCAGCATCTGCAGCAGAAGAGGAAAGTGGAGGTGATTCAGGGAGAACGTGCAGGCCACGGAGTCCTTTTTGGGAGGTCTCAGTTTGGCCGTGCCCCATCTGTACCCATGTTCTTGGGGTCCCACCTGCATGACAATGGCAGGCAAGGCTGAGTGGAAGAAGCCCTGGTGGTCTGTTTCAGGTTCCTCTTCCCTGAACCATTCCTTGAACTCCACTTCCAGGGTCCTCTGCATCCACTCAAACACGCTAGCCTGCAGGATGGACACCCACCACAGGCAGCCCAAGAAGCCAAGTACAGACTTCCTTGAGACCCAGCATAGCACAGCAGCGAGTCCTGGGCTTCATCCCAGGCTCATTGTCTGCAGCTGCTGTCAGAGCAGATGCTTGGCTCAGTGGGAGTCACTGGTTCCCCGTCCTGCTCACTCACCTTGACTTTCATCACATATCTCCTCTCTGTCTGGTCCACAACCTCAGAGGACATCAAGGGATCCAGAGCAGAAACATCCACTTCTGGGAGGAGGTCAGGGTGACCCATCATCTCTGGGCTGGAGGGCAGAGGTGGGGCAGGGCTGGGAAGGCCTGTTTTCCAGAAGTTCCTACCTGTCTCTCTGCCTCCTGGTCATCATCCCCTGGCAGCCAGAGACACTCTCCCAACCCATCCATGAGCTGGTGAACAACCCAGCTCTCCACAACATCCCCTGCTAGGTTGGTGCCGGGGTTGGTGCTGACCTGTGGTACACATGGAGCGCCCACTCAAGGAGGAGGAAGAGTCCCTGTTTGTCCAGGTCCTCCCGCAGGATCTCCTGGAGGTGGCTGGTCAGGGCCTGGTGGTAGGTGGCAGTGCAGACACTGAGGATGTTGTAGTGAGCTGGGACACACTGGACCATCAGGTCCTTCACCACACGCAGCTCAGACACAATGTCCTTCTGCAGCGTTGCCAGGTGCTTGGCCAGCCCTGGCCCCTCAGCATCCATGCGGGGAGCATGGAAACGGGCTCCTGTGATGGTGTCCTGGAGGACCTGGTAGAACTTCTGCCTCCAGCCCTTTGGGCGGCCAGGGGGCAGGAAGGTGGCCTCCAAGAGAAGAGTATCATCTATTTTCTCCTCCCGCTCGATGATCCTCACCGCAGTGACAAAGAGAACGGGGTCCTCACGCACCAGCCGCAGGCTGCTGGCCACAATGTCCCACAGCTGCTTGGCCAGGCTCTCGTTGAGGTCCTGCAGGCCACTGAAGTAGGACAGCACAGTTGCCTGAGCACTGGAGAGCCCACGGAGGTGCAGCTGGGAGAGGATGTCATCCCGGAGTTGCTCCACCACCATGAGCTCCACGTGGGCCTCCAAGAGATGCTGCCCATGGAGCAGCTGCAGGACATGGGAAAAAACCTCGTGGACTGTGGGAGAGGGAGGAGAAATGCCAACACTGAGTGTGGAGGTGAAGGGGTTTGCATAGATGCAGGTTATCAGGGAGATGGTGAGGGGAAAATTCTGGGGCTCTGGGAACGCCATTGGATCAGGCCCTGGGGAAGCAGGGATATCTCCATTCACCCAACTGGCAAAGCCTGAGTGACCTGCTTACGCTTTGCCACCAGCCCTGCACAGAGCCCAGGGCTGGACTGAGGTTTCCTCCAATGCTTTCCAGCCCAAATTAACCAGGATTGGGCCAGTGCCTTACCCGAGAAGATCTGGGGCAGCACCTGGACCACCGAGGCCAGCTGCACATGCTCCTCCATCAGCTCCCTCATCTGCTGGAGGCCCTGGAAGTGGTCTGCGCTGTCAAGGAGGGCCCACCGTGCAGCCCCCAGGTCCTGGCACACGCTCTGCACCTCCTGGGCTGCCGACCGCAGCTGCTCCAGCCCTGTGCTTACCCCCTCCAGGTAGGACTGGACAGTTGACTGGGGAGGAGAAAAGGATGGAGGGGCAGTGGAGCAGCTCCAGAAGGCAGGAGGGCTCCACACCATTTGCCCCAGCCCTGCATGATCTGTGTTGCAGGCACTCTCCCAGCCCCACAAGGTCCAGGGTAAAGAGTAATCAGACATCTCTTTCAGTTTTAAAAGATTATTTTGTTTCTGCAAAGAGCAGAGGGTCACAGGGCCCCCATGTGCCCCCAAGGTATGAAGGACTTCAGTGGCCATATAAACCCTCCTTCCAAATGGAGTGCCATCATTTCCAGCCCTGCAGTGGCCCTGGCACATCTCCATGCCCTATCCACTCATTTAACTCCCTGCTCCTGGTGCCAAGAATCACCAGAAGCAAGTTGGTTTCACTGAAGCCTCCCAGGCAATTGATCCAAAGTCAGGAGAGGAGAAACCACCTCTAAAATTATCAGGAGAAAGTTGTGGTGCTCAGACTGATTCAGTCCTGAGGTTAATAATTCCTTGGGTCATGCAAAAGGGGAAGTGAGTGAGGAGGCAGGTATGCAGGGGAACTGGGACATCCCTTACAAATGTGTAGAGATGGAATTTTCCCTGTGGAAAATTTCCCTGGAGACCCACAGGCAGAGGCAGGTTGGAACTCTGTGCCTTCTCCCAGCAGTGGGGCAGGGCAGCCTTTCGGGCTGGGACAGAGCAGTGATGGGGTGCACTGAGTCCTGCACATGGAATGTGCTGAACCCCCTTGGTGTTTTATTTTGAAGAATGGTTGGAGACACAGAAGATTCCTTTTAACATTTCAGACACTGCCTGGGGGTAAGGCAGAGGGTGAAGGAGGTCTTCTCCCCCCAATAATTGCACTTCACCCACGAAGCGCCAGCCAAAGGAAAAGATTTAGCCAAAAGAGCACATACAGAGGATTCATCTCGCAAGAGTGGACCCTGGCTGGGACCCCTGCCTGAGGAGGGGGTGTGGCTGCAAGTGTCCATGGGACGGGCAAACACACACCTTCAGCCGGGACTGGATGGAGCTGTTCCTTTGTGTCTCTCGTCTCCGGTAGTTCCCGAGCCCCTCCAGTTTCTCGGGGCGGTAAAACACCCCTGAAGCCCATTTCAGAGCGGCTCCTCTCGCCAGCTTCTCAGCCTTCTCTGCTTCCGGCCACTCCTCGTCTGGGGATAAAGCCAGGGGTCAGTGAGCACAACCAAGTGGGGCAGGAAGGGCCCCTGAGGCCAGAGGCAGGAAGCTCACCACCAGTGCACTTCCAAGCACGCATGGACGTGCGAAGCTGGGGAGCATGGCACCAAGAGGGTCCTTCCACAAGGGCCCCCCAAGATGCCACCACCATGGCCCGGTGGCGGCAAGAAGACTGCCCTGAGGAGCTGTGACTCAGCCTGCCAGGTCAGATTGTCCACAGGCTGAGCGCAAGTCCTGGCTGCTCCCCCAACACAATGCTGGGTTGTCTGAGGGGGTCTGATGCCACTTGGAAGCTGTCAGCAGGGTTGAGACTCCAGCAGTGAGTCAGCAGGAGGGATGGGGAGATAGCAGCTTTTGCAGGAAGGAGAGCCAAGCTAAGGTCAGGATTGGAGACTCCTGGTCTCCACAAAGCACCTACACAGATGTGTCCCCCTTGGCACAGGGTCCAAAGCCATGCCAAAGAGCGCCTGGCCACAGTGGAGGGCTGAGAACCAGCACAGTTATCACACACCATTCCTCGTCCCCAGTGCCTGGTTTCATCATTCCCCCACCCCATCCCATCCCCAGCCACTCCCTGCAGCCCCGCGGGGCTGTCACCCAGTGACAACACTGCCAAGCCAGTCTCCTGCTCTGCTGGGGAGCCACTGGCAGCCTTGGGGACCAGGGGATTAGGGAGGAGGACAGCAGCTTTGAAGATAAGATGTGCGGTGAGCAGGTATCACCATCAGGAAGCACAGCCAGGCTGCCTTTCGGCAAGGACACAAGGCACCAGCCCCGGCACAGGGAAAAGGTCCAGGACGGTGGAGGGAGTGGTGAGGCAAAGGGCAGGGGAATTCCCAAAATGTGCTGCAAGCAGCAGCATCCCTTCCCTGCCCAGCTCGCCGGCTCCCCGGGACGCATCATCCCCGTTACCTCTGGGGCTGGCGGCGCGCTCGTCCTCCGCAGACATGCCCATGGTGTCCAGGCTGTGCGGAGCTGCGGGGCCAGGGCAGGGCTGCGGAGGAAGCCGGCTGCCGTTTCCTCAGCCGGAGCAGCCGCGCTCCTCAGGGCCTCATTGTGTTCCCGCAGCCGCGCTCAGGACGTCAGGAACGGGGGGCGGAGGGGAGGGGGGACACGGGAAGGCACCGCGACAGCCGGAGGTCTGGGGAGTAGAAATCACGGAATCAAAGGATCATTTTGGCCGGAAAAGCCCTTTAATATCATCGAGTACCAATCGTTAACTACCAAGCCTACCACCAAACCATGTTCCTAAGTGACACATCCACACGCCTTTTAAACATATTCAGGGATGGTGACTTCATCACTGCCCCGGGCAACATTTTCCGGTGCCTGACCATCCTCTTAATGAAGAAATTTCCCCTAGTATCCAGTCCAACCCTCTCCTCACTCAACTTGAGGCTATTTCCTCCCGTCCTGGAGATCACACCCTGTCTATCCTCACCGGCACCCCCTGTTCTCCGGACACTCAGCCCTTTCTGTGCCCGCAGGGCTGCCCCCTCGCACCCACCCTGGCTCGGGGTGGACAGCGGGGTGTCAGACCGCAGCCCATCCTCAGTGCGAGCCCACTCGAGGCTGGATCCACCATGAAGGGGTACGCTGTGCCAGCCTGACCCGAGGGCGACAATGTGGAGATGGACCCTCCATGGCTGCGGATGGACCTGGAGATGTGTCCCTGCCACCAGCTGCCTTCCCCAGGCACAGGCTGGAGGATTCCCCCGGCACTGGGTGTGCTGGAGCAGCAAACCGCCCCTGTCACCCGGGCCGTGAGAGCTGGGTACATGACTGAGGCTTGGCTTCGGTACCACAGGGCGGGAGTTTGACTTTGGCACCGCAGAACGGCGAGGGGATGGACGCACCCCTGGCTTTACCCGGGGGACCGCCAAGCCGACGGGGCTGAGGGAACACCGGGAGCAAAGGGGAACAGATCCCTACCCCCGGGAGGCGGTAGGGGGGCGTCCCCCGTCCCCGCCCCGTCTCCGTCCCCGCCCCGGAGGTTCCCGGAGAGCCCCGCGGCCCGGAAGCGGATGCGCGGCCCCGGAGCCGGCGGCGGGCAGATGGCGGAGTGCGGGGCGCAGCCCCCCGGGGGTGGCAGCGGGGCTGCGGGCGCACCCAGCCGGCACGAGAAGAGCCTGGGGCTGCTGACCACCAAGTTCGTGTCGCTGCTGCAGGAGGCCAAGGACGGCGTGCTCGACCTCAAGCTGGTGCGGGGGCAGTCGGCGGGGGGCGAGGGCTCCGCCGACCCCGGCGTGGGCTCGGAGGGAGCGGCCGCCGGGAGACCGGGGCTCCGGCGGGACCGGTCCTCCGGCGGCTGGAACGGGTTTGGAGGGGGAGAACGGGGACACGGCAGCGCCCGGTGCAGCAGGTGGTTTAGATTGGATTCCAGGAAAAATTTCACGGCAAGAGTGGTCAGGCGCTGGTGGAATGGGCTGCCCAGGGCAGCGGTGAAATCACTGTCCCTTGTCAAAAGGCTTGTGGATGTGGTGCTTAGGGACATGGTTTAGTGGTGGGGCTTAGTGGCTGGGATCGATGATCCTGGAGAGCTTTTCCAGCCGTACTGATCCTGTTTCTAGGTACTCGGAAAGCGGGGTCCGTGGGCGTGCGGCAGAGCTGCCGGCCGTGCACAGAGGGCTGTGCATTGGCGGCTCTCACACCCCCTCCTGCTCCTCCTTCCCAGCCTTTCTCCCCACCTCCTCTGGTTTTCCCAGGGACTCTTCTTTGCCCAGGACCTCGCCAGACATTGCAGGTGTTTGTGTGCTTCAGTTGCAGACCTGTTTGACCACCTTGTTCTCTTTTGTGCTCTTGCCCTGCACTTGATCACTGGCACCCTAATGATCCGGCCCTGCAAAGCCTCAGACATCTACAGAAACACATACCTAGAAACTGTCCATACAGCACTTAACCCTCCCGGCACACACCAGGAGGGGGAGTGTGGTCAGAGTCACCTGCCAGACGTTGTCCCCGATGCCTTTAGGCAGTGGAGAAATGCTCTGTGAATGCATCTTGCTTCTGTATTTTTAAGATCTACACCTAGAAGAAGTAACACTGTGCCATGTACAGTACTTAATCTCTGGCCTTTCCTGTATGGGAAGTTCCTTTGCTGTGGTTTATATAAGCACCTCTTATGTGGGCACGTGTGTAAGACAAACAAGTGCCAGAAAGCCCCAATAATGCAAGGCTGGAGGAGTTTCCTGGCTCCATGCCTGTGCCAAATTGTTTTCTCTTTAGATTTGACAATATCTTTCTGCTTCAAATGTCCATTAAGTGGATTCATGTTGTTCAGCGTGATTTGTGTAGTTGTGTGGTGTCGGGTCTCCAAAGTCTTGGCCTGTCACTAATGGCTGACAGGCATGTGGTTCCTGTGCTGACCTGCTCTGTCTGCACTGCCATGGACATTTTTGGTCCTGGCTATGCAAACATTAACTCTTGCTGGTGCCAGGTTGCCATGTGGTAGTGGAAACAGTGCCATTCCACGAGTCCTAAAACCTGAGGGGAAAAGCGTCATGTGAACAAGGCAGGGAAGCCCGAGGGTTGCTTGTGTTTACTCTCCACCTGGAATCATGTCTTTCAAACAGAGGAATCTCTTGAAAAGGTATTGTTTCTTTGTCAAGTGGCATCAGATCAGCTTTAGAAAAGACCTTGTGAATGTTGATTTCACTGAAGTGTTGTGCAGACATCTCTCAGCATTCGCCTTCCCATCTCCATCTCTACTCCAAGGGAGCACTGAATTTTTAGCCTGCTGAACTACTGTTTTCTAGCACTGCTTTGCTGGTGGAGAATGGTGATTTTCGGATCCACTGCAAGCAGGATTGCTGGAATTTGTTTTGTGTTTAGTGGGAAGGCTGTGGGGTAAGAAAAAAAAGAAGAATGAGTGACTTCTTCTCATGGTCATATGAGATCAAGAACATGGCTGTGTAACTTGAAGCACTGGAACGGGAGGGGTATGAAGTGGGGTGCAAAGTACTTGGCCAGGAGTTAATCTGATGGGCATGAAGGAGCTAAACATGACTGAGAGTTTGGAATTAAATGTCTTAACCTTTTTCAGGCTGCAGATACCTTGGCTGTGCGACAGAAGCGACGGATCTACGATATCACGAATGTCCTGGAAGGCATCGGGTTGATTGAGAAGAAGTCCAAGAACAGTATCCAGTGGAAGTGAGTGGCAGAGATGGTCTGAATTGTTCACAGGTCCCTTCTAGCGCAGATTTAAGTGGTCCTGGGATTAAAAATGCCCTGTGCATAGGGAGGTTCCTCAGTGATCCATGCTCTTGCCTCCCCCAGCTGGGCTGTGCTGATTGCACAGTGAGGAAAGCTGAAGTACGTATGGTGTCTCTCTTACAACAAAGGTGTTATTTTGGTACAAACTAAATATTTGCACTGCCTTGGGCTAGAAAAGATGCCTGTCATGGCACTGGAGGTGGGGAAGAACCCTGCTAGACTGTGGGAAATAGAAAGATGTACCAAACATTGCTGTGCTGGGAGGTGAGGATCTAGAGTAGGTACAGACATGGCTTTCCAGGCAATCTGGCATTGATGTTTGACACAGGTGGGAATAAGAGGCTGGCAGAGAGGTTGGGGTTGGTCTGTGTGTCCAGAGGCCAATACATCTCACCCATTTTTGCTTTACCCAGAGGGGTGGGTCCTGGCTGCAACACACGTGAAATAGCTCACAAACTGATCGAGCTGAAGGCAGACATTGAGGACCTGGAGCAGCGGGAACAGGAGCTGGAGCAGCAGAAGATGTGGGTTCAGCAGAGCATCAAAAATGTTACGGAAGACATGCAGAACAGTCGATATCCTTTGTGTGAACTCATGGCTCTGTCTCTGTGTTCACTTCCTGGGCTGGGAACCAGGAGCTTGGTGGTGCTGACCTGTTGCTGCTGGAGAAGCTGCACTGAAAGGGTCAAAAGGCAGCACCTTGGTTTGAAATTAGGATAATTGTCTAGCCTGCAGACCTGCTTTTCTCTGCATCCAGCTTCTCCTCTGGCTTTTGGAAGTAAAAAGCACAGTAATTTTTACCACAGTAAGAAAAGTGCTTCTTTCTGAGTCACAGGTGCCACTTTCTTGAGTGCAGAGCAGCTCTTGTGGCTTAACTATCTCAGGATGTCAGCTCTGCTGGGCATGGAGCTTGCAGATTTCACCTGCAGACCACTTCAGAGTGTGGCATGGAGAGCCTTCTGGCAATGGTGTTCCTTGTGCTCAGAAAGGAAACACCAGGTGCCCTTTGAGCTCTCTGTCTGTGCAGGAAGCTGCAGCCTTTCTCCTTAACCTTGGGAACATTAGCATATGTGACACATGAAGATATCTGCAAGTGCTTCACAGGTGAGGAAATGGTGCTCCGTTGTAAAGATGTGATGCTGCAGGCCTGTCAGTCTGTCCCAGCTGCTCTCATTTCTCCAAGAAAGAGTGGGCAGCAGACCATGGGCTGCCCAACAGCATCAAGTGAAATGTAATGTCAGCTCTGATGCCATCCTGGGTTTGTGTACCACTGAGTTGTCGCTTTCTTGTCTCCATTAGAAGGGACAGGCCATATCTTTCACTTGTGCTTAAAGGAATAGAGATGCTGCCCCTAAGGAAGTCTTCTTGCTGGGTTTCACTGTGTGGGTGTATGTGTGTTATGTTAGAAGCCCTTAATTTTAAGGGCTTAGGTGGGCAATGTTTTAATGACAGGAAACGGATTTTATTGCGCAGTAGAAAGCACGGTGTAAGCAGGGAAATAGTATTAAAGGTGGTCCCTCAGCTCTACATCATTTCCCCTGCCAACAAGAATGCAGGAAGGAGACAGTGGAGGACAGAAGGGAATGCACCACTTGCTCTGCCCTCACTCCCTTCATTCCTAAAGTTTTGCGGGGGCCTGTATCAACAGTTCTATGTTCTGTCTCTGGGCAAAAGTGAGGAAAACCCACAGGAGACTTTGTTTCTTCTGTTGCCAATTCTAATGACAGATGTAAGACCAGATTAATGCCTGGTGGCCAGCATGCAGTGGGGCAGCCTCAGTACATGAACTGCTCTTCCCACCCAGCTGTAGTGGTGTGGAGTCACAGCTCCTTTCTGCTTCAGTGGGTGCCTGACCTCTCCTGACCTGGCAACCTGCATCTGCTTGGTTGCTGCAGAGGTTGAAGCTGTTTATCCTGGCTGCCTCCAGCCAAGCATAATCTCACCTGTGTCTGGCTCTCCTCATCTCCTGCAAGCACTTTTCTCACCCTGCACTTCATCAGCTCCTCTGTTCGCTATCGCTGCCTCGCTGCTTTCCTTGTTCACCAAGTTCCTGCTGGTGTAACGGCTGCATCACCACCCCCTTGGCTGTACTGTTTCTTCTGGTTGAAGCTGCCCTTTTGGGGGCAGGGATTGTGTTTTCAGTTTGACAGCGCTGGTGGGGGCCAGATCACTCCTAACAGTCTGGAAGAGTTTACTGGAGACTAGCAGACAGCTCATTGCTTGGCTGATTGAGTGTTTTGCATTTCATTGCACCTGGTTTTTGTAAACCAGTTTGTGTCTGAGGTCAGACCTCACCAAAACATGCAGAGATTAGCTCTTACTGAGGGTAGGTGTCAGTTCCCTCTGGAATGGAGTCTTCATCCACGGTTTTCCGTTGCCTGTCCAGTTTTCCTGTATGAATATGCCTTACATGACTCTTTATCCTCTCCTGAACACCTGAGCCTTACAGAGGTTCCTTGGTGGACCTCTTGTGTTCTCGAACTGTGGTGCAGGCTGAATTTCAGCTCCTGGTTTTTCTAATTGACTGCTATTGAATTTGCTTGCTCCAAGATTTCCACTCTTGGACTCTTGTCAAATAGGGATTAATTAAAAGAATGAAAAAAGAGAAATAAAAATATGTCAGTTTTTAGTGACCGGGAAACATAATTTCCCCATCTGTTGTTGTGATGCATTTTGCACTTGCAGATTCAAAAAGGAAGTGGAAACCTACTGGGTGCTGTTTTGTATGAGTATTTGGGACATATTTATCAAAGGAGATACAAACCCAGCACCTGTTTTTGAAACTAATGGGTCTTACAGCTTCAGCTGGTGGCTTTGAGCCTTATTATGCATTTTTAATGTCTTTTACATTTTTCTTAAGTGTAGATTTGTTAAACAAGTCCCATCCAATTGACAAATACCATGTTATTTTTAATCCCTTTACCTTTTGCTGAACTGACTTTTGATCACCTGACTGACATTAAGGGATGTGCTTTTCTGCTGTCCAGTCTCTCTCATCACTCTGGAAATCTTCTGTGTTAATTACCAAGTGAAGCTTAATCAGAATACTGGGGAATTGTGGATATTAATCACACTAAAGCTTAAACATTCAAAGTGAAAGCTGCTTGATCTAAATATGTCAGATATTCACAGCTCTGGTATTTCTCTGTTCATGTTTCTCTAAACCCAGATATGGGCTGGGAGCTGCTTGCCTGTGACTGTTGAGTTATTAGGGTGCAGGTCTTAAGAAGCTGCAGAACTTGGAAAGGAAGGATGCTGTCAGCCTGGCTTCCATCCCCACATGTGCTAGGCTCTGTGGAGGGTCCAGTACAACTAAGGTAGCTCTGGCCAGTAGAGACTGGGGAGTGTTGGTTTCAGGTGTTGGGACAGCAGCCTGAGGTTGGAAGCCTGCTCTGAGCCTGGTTCAACCTCATCTCTCTGCTGGCAGTGCAGCTCTTTTGTTTCTAATTCACATCTAAAGGCTTGTGACAGCAGAATGAAGGATACTTCCCTTAGGATTCAGATGTTTTTAGGAGTGAATTTAAGCCAGTTCTTCTGAGGAAAAGAGAGATTAGTCTTGATAAGGACACTGCTGAAAAACTCCAGGGCTGCACTGGGAGAGGCGTTGCCGGTTCTTTGTGCCCTGGGCCGTTGGCACATTAGGAACTGTATGATGTACTTGAGGTGCAGATGTCTTCCTTCCAAGGAGGATTGCCAGGAGAGGGGAGGGTTGAGGAGGGGCTCTTCATCAGTGTTAAATTAACATCACAATAGCTTGTGCCCAGGAGCCCTGACTGGTTCTGTTTTCACAGGAGACACCCTCCTCGTGATTCGAGCCCCATCCGGCACACGTTTGGAGGTTCCCGTCCCTGAGGTAAGTGATAAATTCATGGGCCGAGTGCAGGGGCTCTGTGCGTGTGTGTACGTGTATGTTTTGCCTGTGGAAAATTGATGTGCTGTTTGAAAATGGGTTTTAATGTATGTCTGTGTTTTGCTTTTGATTTTTTTCAGGGCCAAAATGGACAGAAGAAATACCAGATCCACCTGAAGAGCACAAGTGGTCCCATTGATGTTCTCCTCGTAAACAAAGATACTTGGAGCTCTCCTCCTGTCGTACTCCCTGTCCCTCCCCCTGAAGACCTCATTCAGTGCCAGGCAGCTGCACCCTCGAAACCACAAATCCCACCACTCACCCACTTCCAGGAGGCCTCTGTTCCCAGCAGCACCCAGCCCTCCACACCAACACCCACCAGCACTCAGGACCATGGCCCTCCCACACAGAAAAATGCAGGCACAGGTGAGAGGGAGCTACAGGAGGCAGAAACGTGCTGGTGGCTGTTGGAGGAGGGTACATTCCTTGGCCTCATTTGGGCTGGCACTGCCAGATGCACAGCGTTGAGAGCTCCTGCTAAAGGGGCATCACTGCCTTTGCTGCTGCCCTTCCTTTGGCCTTGGTTAGTGGGACTGGCTGTACTCAGGGAAATCAGGCACTTGGCTTCAGTGGGTAGTGCCAGCCTATAGGAGCACCTGTAGGGGAGAAGCTGGTCATGCAGGTTCATTGATCAGCAGGAAATATGTCCATATTTGGACCTGGAGGAAAGGAGGAAAGCTTCTCCCTGTGTAGCTGCCAGCACTGCCAGCGAGGGCTGAGCCTGTGCCACAGCTGCCTCGGAGCTGGTGGGAGATGACATTCCTGGGTGTGTCTGTGGCTGTTCCCAGAGTGCGAAGTCCCGTCGGCAGAGTCCAAGGGCAGTGGTGACTTTGAGGGCCAGCCAGCGGCACTGGACACGCAGCTGCTGCAGTCCTCGGCCTCGCTGGACAACAGCTCTGTCCTGCCCAGCACCTCTACCTCCTTTGAGCCCATCAAGCCCGACCCCACAGGAGGTGAGTATGCTGCTTGTTTCATGTGTTGCTGAAAAATCCTGCTGTTGGTGGTGAGGGAAAGGCTGCTGGGCCTGGAGGAAGGAGCTGAACTCCATTCTGCCTTTGCTGTCAGCCAGGGTCTGCAAAGGATGAGTAGGTATTTCCCTGTGAGGCTGCCAGGAAACATGGTGACAAGGTGACTGTGTCTTGTCTAGTGTCCTGTTGCTTTCTAGAAAATCTGCAAGGGACACCTGCCTGACACATCTCTGCTGTTACATGTAGGGTTATCCCTTTCAATCCTTTCTGTAGAGTAAGGTCCTATTTTTGAGACTGCGTGAAGCTATAAAAATTTCAGCCACCACTGAGAGCACCTTTGTAGCTCAGGGAGTTTTCTGTATTAGGAGAGCTCTTCTCTCCCTTTTCCTCCATTGCTCAGGAATACTTCATCTGTCTTTAGTGATCTTGTGTTCTTAGTGACCTTGCAGTATATATTTGGGCAGCTCCTTGATGTGCTTTAAAAAAGGAACCGTGGAGCTTTATGCCAGGAAATGGCAGGCTGGCCCAAGGAGAGAAAAGCATCCTCTAGGTAAGCCTCAGTGCTGGAATGTTTTGAAGCCCAACTTCCCTGCAGAAACACTCGAGGTTAGGTTATGGCTGGAAGAAGAAATCTTACTCAAACACAGCTCACACAGTGCCTTTTTCACTTCTGCTGCTGGCCTGTCTCAGAGAAGCATAAGCTGTCTGTCTGGAGTCATCTTGGTTGTGGAATTAGGCCTTGGATGTGCATGTATCTTATCACTGTGCCTCTCCAAAGGCATGTCCTCATCCTACACAACGTAATCAAGGCAGTGTACTAGGTGAGGTTTACAGACACATCTGCTGACTGTGATAATACGTTCATGTCCCAGGGCTCCTACAAATTTATTTTAAAGTAGTGGAGCTCAAGTGTTTTGTTGCTTGTCATTGCAGCAGAAATATCTGACACGGAGTGTGGGAACAGAATTTCTGGATGATTTGGGTGTGTAAGGAGCACAGTAGGTTTGTGGGTAATTCTGCTGTAAAGCATTTCAGACTCTTCATGTAATGATCCAAACCATCTGGTTTGTTGTATTTGCAGTACTGGAACTTCCCAAAGAGCTGTCAGAGATGTTTGATCCAATGAGAGGTACGTTCATTCCCTGACCACAGCTTTTTTCTGTACCCATGTATCCACAGAAAAGGGACAATTTGTTTGATTTGCTCCCTTTTGGATTATTTTGTGGATGTGGTTTTGTAAGGTGCTTGTGGTCATTGGTGGCTGCTGGCCTTCTACTAAAGAGTAGTTAGGCACTCTTAAAATCACTGGTTTCTGTATGTATTTTTCTGTCTCCATGTTTCCAGCAACCTCTGTTAGATCTTGCCTGCAGTGCACCAGCAAGGGCTTTCCTGTCCCCATGCCAACGCTAATCCATGTTCAGCTTTCCCATGCTCCTCCTTCTGCTTGTCAGCACTATGGAAAAGAAAAATCCCTGCTAAGTCTTATTTCAGCTTTAGCTGCCCAAGGGTAATCCAAGCAAATAATCTGGGGAGATAGTGTTCTCTCTTCAAAATACTTCTCAGTGGTGGTAGTGGCGGAGCTGGTAATTTTGGAGCGATAGGGGAGGGAGATGCTGTTACCTGTCTTTGGATTTCTGACTCTGCCAAAGGAATGTCTGTGGATTGCTGCCTAATGGTGGGACAGACTCTGGGTTAAGGGCAGAAGAGGTGAAGGAATTTGGTCTGACATAAACCTAAACTGGGAAACTTTTTGTCAGTACATTTATTTCTCTTCACTGCTGGCAGAATACTTTGTAGCCTCACAGCCAGGCAGGGCCAAGTACACCTAAGCACTTCAGTGGTGGTCACAGGAGATGTACAACAGCTGTCCCTAGTTCTGTGCTCTAGCAGATGCTTTGTGAAGGTGCAGCCTTTTGGGTAAAAGTCCCCACAGACCCAAACACAGACACGTGTGAGTCTCCAGTCTGTGTGCTCTTAGCCCTGCGCTCCACAGTCAGCCTGGGGAACATCCTTCCTCCTTGCCCAGCACCTCTGCTGCAGATAGTGGATGAAGTCTTGATGATGTCTAAGTACATCTGAAGAGTAAGTTTGAGTTCACAATGTGAGACATAAACTGCTGCAAAGCCCCAGCCGTGTAGAAGATCTAACTTACCCAAAGTAACTCTACTGTGTCACTATGTGGATGCTATTGTAAAGGAGATGTTTGCTGTCTATGGTAAAGTATGCGGTTTTATGGAGTATTCTTCCCCGTTTGGAGGGGAAAGATAAAAAATCCAGGAGCAAAGGACAAAACAGAGTCAATAGCTACAGAGGCAAAACTCAGGACTGGAAGAGAGCAGCACTGCAGAGCTCAGAGGAACAGTCCTTGCAGCACAGTCCATGCAGCCTCTCTCATCCTTGTGTGATCCCAGTGATGTTGCCCTGGCACTGACAGCTGCTTTAAGGCTGTGCAGTGTAAGCCACAGGAGCTGGAGTTCTCCTGTACTGTTTTGTGCTGGAATTTTACTACATGGTTTTATCTCTTTCAAGAACAAGCTTCCTTTCACTGCCTGCTGCACATGCTGTGCCTTAGCCAGAGAAGGGATAACAAGGGTGGGGAGAGTGGGGAACTACTCAGGAACAGACCAGGAGAGCGGATTGTTTTGCTACCATGCTTGTCTCTTCCCCAGAAGGTGTGAACTCTGAGCTGCTGGAAGAGCTGATGTCATCTGAAGGTGAGTCTCAGAGTTTCCTGTTACGGTGTGGCCCTCCCAGGAGGAAGACCATGCTGTGTAACTTTACCCAGCTGGCAGCCTTGTGGCTGCAGACTCACCCTCATCTTTTCTGGGCTCTGGACACAGACTCAGTTCTCGCTGTCCTGCCAGTCCCTGAGAGAGGTGTGAGAGCCAGGAGTCTCTTCAGTTCTGTAAGGCTGACTGAAGCAACCTCAAAGACTGTTCTGTGGGGTGGCTGGGCTGCTCAGTGCCGTTGGCAGCCCTCAGCTAGGGTGGGAGTGCTGAGTTTTGTAACCAGCCCTGGCCTTCTCTTTCTCCAGTGTTTGCTCCCTTGCTCCGCCTCTCCCCTCCACCTGGAGATCACGACTACATCTATAACCTGGATGAGAGTGAAGGTGTCTGTGACCTCTTTGATGTGCCTGTCCTCAACCTCTGACTTCTCAGTGTGGCTGTGAGCCCTGCAAACACGGACTGTTTTGTAACTCTTTGGAAAGTGTCTATTTTTGGATTCCTTTTGTGCTAGAGCTCGATGGCCGAGTAATTCAGAGATGCTCTCAAATGGACTCAGAACCAAGAGATGTGGACTTCCAGGCTGGGAGCCTCCCTGTAGTTTGCTTCTTCCTCTTGTGCACGTGCAAGACGCATGTGCAGCTTTCCCCCCAGCATCTCTCCACTGGATCCTGGGCCTTACTTCAAAGGGTCTGTGTTTTGAGTGTTCCCAGTTCACCTGCAGAATTTGCCCACATGCCTCTCTGAGCTTCCTCCAATCTGCACGCCTTGGTTTTTCCTGCACTCCCAGAGGCACTTTGCACCTCCTAGGTACCAGCTGCTACAAGGAGCCCCAATACCATGGTCAGTTCACAGGCCCAGAGGTTGTTAGTTAGATTTCTTTGGGTTAGTGGTTCGGATTAGGGTAGTTTTATTTCCGAAAGGCATCAAGAGGAAAAAAAATGGCACCAAAGTGTCTATTTCTTTCAGTGACTTCAGACCAAGCTAGTATGTTTTACAAAAAGCACTTTTTTTAGCCAGATGTGCCTCCTAGTGGGATTCAGGAGCTGAGCTCTCCTTGTAGGACCCAGGAGCACTGAGCCTTTCCCTGTTGGTACATCAGCAGAAATGCTGGATCTGCTTTCACCAGTCTGCTGATGCACAACCCCAGGGACTCCTTGTCCAGCAGCTGTGCTGTTTCTACACAGTGCTAAAGCAGAGGTGCCAGTATGGTTTTGTTTTTAATTTTTGGTTTTGCCTGACTGATGAGATGTTTGAAAGGATAAGACTGCTCCAGCTGGTGCCTGTAAGATACTCGAGGGACATCAGAGCCTGCTCATATTTGCAAATAGCTGGGTTTTTACAACCATTGCACTTGAACCTGCAACTGTCTGAAAGGTGACCAAGCAGTTACAATTCAGTAGTATTTTGCTGTGACAGGTTATGTAGGTGTTGTCAAAATAGTGAGCTTTTTTTACCCCTTCTCTCAGGATCAGGTTTTCTGTATATTTGAATTTGCTCCCTTAGTGCCCATACCCACACTCTCAGTTCCTGATCCTGTGGCAGGTCTTTACCTACTGCGATGTTTTCTCTGCATCATTTTTCTGCAAGATTTTCTTCATTGCTTTGTAATAGAAGGTCTGCTGTTGGGTTCTTTAGGATCATCAGCTGGTACCAGGCTGGGACCTTGTGCAGTTTAGTTGGAGTGAAAATGTCCTGATGGATTTGTGTTGTATTTTGCAAGCCCCAGCTTTGCATTTTGGTCAGATCCTGTGAGTGTCTTTAGTTTTGCACATCCCCCTGCCACCACAGTGGAAGCAGCCGTCCTGCCTTTCCTGCTCCGCAAACTGCTGAACAGAGAGCCAGGCCAGGCCATGGCTGGCTGCTACAGAGAGGGAGCTTCCAGCCATCCACTTAAACAGCTGATGTTTAATTTCTCTGCATAGCTGCTCACTGCCTGTGACCCACACAACCTGCTGCAGCACCAGCACTAAGGGATGTAAACTATGAAGATCCTGCAGAGGTGAGAAGAGTATATGCTTGGGACCTGTGTCTCTGGAGTGGCTCCTCAGGCCCTCTCATTCTGCATGAGACTCCTCCACAAGGACTTTTTGCTTCTGCAGTAGCAAAGCACTGGCAGCCTCGTTGGAGAAAGCATGAAGAACTCGGGAGGAGCAATGGGACACTAGTTTGGCAGCAGGCAGCTGTTGCTGGCAAGACAGCTGAGGTGTGAGACCCCTCTGGGGGGTGAACTTCCAGCCTGCACGCAGCCAGTCCCTGAACCTTCCCCCCTCCACATGGAAGCTGACCAGGATCCCTTGGTCCTGTGTGTTAACAAGGCTCTGTGGCTTTGGTGTAGCTCGAGCTCTTCATGTACTGCCTGGCCCTTGCCCTCCTTCCCAATGTTCATGTCTGCCACTAGTTAGACGACCTCCTGAAAAGGATACCTAGAGAAGAATTTACAGTTGCAAATGAACTTTTGATTCATATATAAAGATTATTTTTATACTTTTTTTTTTTTTTGCAAGGAAAGAAAATTGCCTGTCCTATTTGTAACAGAGTGTTCTCTGACGTGAATAAACAAAAACTTTCCAGAGTTTCTTACCTTGCTCCAGCCTGTGCCTCCTGTCTGCCCTACCCCAGGGGATGGCGTTCCCTGGAAAGCGGGGTGCCGGGCCCTTTCCCAGCAGGAGGCCCTGTCCTGCTGCCGGAGGTGGGTCCTGCCACACCCGCGTCAGCTCAGGTGAGGGGGCCGGGCCTGCCCGGGGCTGGGGTGGTGGCACAAGGCCTCGGTGCGGCGGCCGGGCCCTCTATGAGGGGAGGCGGCGGCGGCGGCAACAACCCGGAACTGCCGGCGGTGCGGAGCCGCCGCGGGAGCCATGCCGCCGCCCAAGGACGTGGTGAAGATCGCCATCCAGATGGTGGGAGCCATCCCGCAGCTCATCGAGCTCCAGCAGGTACTGCCCGACACCCCCGCAAGCCTCCCCGTGCCCCCCACCCCAGCTCACGGCCGGCCTCTCTCTCGCAGACCAAGCCGCTCGCCTCAGTGCTCAAGGACGTCTGTGATGCGTGAGTACCGCACTCGCTGCCTGCCACCGCGCCGTGACAGGTCGTGACAGCCCATGACCGGGCTGCGGTGAGCCGGTGGCTGCCGGCACCAGCCGAATGGGGCTGTGACCGGCCGCCCGTGGCTGCAGGTGGAGCCTGCCCAACGCCGAGCGCTACGCCCTGCAGTACGCGGACGGGCGCCAGACCTACATCACCGAGTCGGTGAGACACCCCTCCAGCCCCCGGCCCCGCCGCTGCAGCGCCCACCGGCTCACCGACTCCTTTTCTCCTTACAGAACCGCAGAGACATTAAGAACGGGAGCATTTTACGGCTGACGACCGCCCCGGTACATCCCTCTGCCCCCTTGTCTCCTCCTCCCCTGCGTGCTCTGGTGCTCCGAGCCCTCTGCCTCTGACTGCCTCCGACTTGAGCTCATGATGGCTCTTCTCTGTGTCTCAGACCCAGCAGAAATAACACAGGCAGGAGACGTGTCTCAGCCTTAATCTTCCCTGGGCAGAGCTTGGGGGGTTTGAAGAGAAACTAAATCATCTTGAAATGCTTTGGATGCGGGGGCCAGCTCATCAAGTGTTCTTGATGTCATGCCAGTTTGACCTTCATCCTCAGCTCCACCTGGTCTCTGCTTTGGTGGCTCTGTTTCTTGATCCACCTCCTTACTGGGGCTGCTCTAGCCTGAGACTCCTTCCAAAACTTGCACTTCAGCTCTTACAGTCACCTTCAAGCTTCTTGCTGTCTTTCGATGAGCTCCTTTGGCTTGATTCTTTCCTTCCTGGTAGGACCAAGAAGCAGAGCGGTTGTATATCGGGATCCAGAGCAAGAATGTGGATGTGAGGACTGACTCACTGAAGAAGCTTGCAAGCCTCTCCCAGGATGTCACCTTTGCTCAAGAGTTCATCAGCAGGAATGGCTTGAAGCAAATCTACTCTATTGTGGAAGAAGGGAATGAGTGAGTATCAGGACAGGACTTTCCTTGCAGTCCTTGACTTTTCTTCTCCCTTGCTAATGCTGCATGAGCTCCAAGCTGGGTGTTGGAGTGGACTCTTTGTGTTCCTGACGTGTTGATGCCTGTACTGTGGCTGTGTCCCTGCATGCTGGCAGCCAGGAAAAGGTCCCCACAGATATGCAATCCTGACTCCTTGTGAATGTGCCCAGACTTGAACCTTCCATCCCTTCTCTGGCTGGGTTATCTGTAGCCTCATGAGGTTTGCTACCAGGAAACCTCTGGATCATCTTGGCCTCCAGTGCTGCTCCTCATTTCAGCCACCCTGAGTGATCCCTCCGCCCAGAGGTTTTAACTGCAAGAGATCTTCAGGGAGCTTGAGAAAACCCTGGTTGCCAAATACCACTGCCTGTGTGACTCTTTCAGCATGTGATGGTGCAGCTCCTGTGAGTTCCTGTCACACAGAGAATATGGAACCAGGCAATGCAGCACATTTTTCTTGGAAGTAGAGGGAGGGATATAGGGTGGTTCAGCTTTCCCAAGGGCTTGTCTGCGGTGATCTTTGTACCATGGTGATGCAGTTTTCCAACTACTGAACTTCCCCTGCTGTGACTTCCTGAAGAAGTCAAGTTCCTGGGATGACTAAGTGAGAGTCTGTTTTCTTACCCAACAATCTCCTTCCTTTGTCCTCCTCACTGCTCTCTTCTCTAGCTGTTTCTAACATGCCCACCAAAGTTCAGTTGCAGAGATACCATCGTAGGATGGGAGTGGGGTATCTGGAGCCATCCTCACTGTATTTGTTCATCTGTCCCTCCAGTGCAGGGGAGATGCTGGCTCATACCCTCAAAGCCTTCACAGAGCTGATGGAGCATGATTTTGTTTCCTGGGAAAATCTTAGTACAGTCTTCATCAGGAAGGTAAGAATTTTCTACGATGTCCACAGTTTGTGCCTGCGGGATTTCTTGTTATCCTTGCGCTTCAGGCTCAGCCTGCCATTGACAGATGGTTTTGTGTCTCACAGATAGTGAGTTATGTCAACATGAATGCAGTGGATGCATCTATCCAGCAGCTCTCCTTGTCTATCTTGGAGAATATGGTGCCTACCAGTCGTCTTCTCTTTGAGGTGGTCAAAAAAGAAGTGACGTTGGACCGTCTTCTCACCCACCTGCAGGCGTAAGTGGAGAGGCCAGAGCACCGTTCGCCCCCATCCTCAGAGCTGGTGACTCTCACATCCTCCTGCTCTTCCTCCCACAGGACAAATGCCCAGCTGCAGCTGAAGGCCATGGCTCTGCTCATTGCGCTGCTGCTGAGCGCGACCGACGCCGAGCGGCAGGTGAGGGGCACCATGGCAGGGTGGTGGCATTGCAGAGCCAGGCACCACAGTGCCTCTGTCACTGGGGTGCTCTGCTGAGAGCCTTCAGCTGTCAGCACTTGTTGTCTCAAATGACAGAAGTATCACAGTTGGTGGTGGCACAGTGATTGTGATGACCCAGCCCCTGGCACATCTGAGCTTTCAGGATGGGCCCCTCCTGTGATGGGACCTTGGGCAGCTGGGTCCTCTGCTGTGGGGTTTGTGCTCTTTGGGATGGCAGGGCTGCAAGAAGTGCCCAGAGATGTTTAAAGTCTGTGTCCTCACTCTGCCTCCTCCTTTTTTAATGGGAAATGGTGGTGTGCTGAGCTGGGGAATGTTTCACAGCCTTTTTTTTTTCCCTAGGACATGATGGACTACCTGAGGGAGAAGAATATCAGGCAGTTTATCCACAAGGTGAGGAGCTGGGCTTGTGCAAAGGTCTGCTTTGTGCTTCATTCTCTGTCCTTTCTCCCCAGGCCCTGCCCCCTGAGCCCCAACCTTTGGTGACCATGCTTGGTTGGGTTGCCTGTGTGCCCCATACCCCTTCCTTGAGAATGCCTATGGGTGCTGCTCTGCTGGCACCTACCTGCCCAGGGATGCACCCCCATCTGCCTGCAGTTCAGTGCACACAGATCTTGCCCAACCCCAAGAAGAGTTTCCCAATTCCCAAGACCCCTTTGAGCAGCAGGACCTGCTGGGATTTGACTGTTGGGTCCTGTGCTTGGGCTGGAAGCAGCAGCATCGGGCAACCTTCTGTCTCATGATCTCCTGTAGAACATTATCCACAGCTCCGAGCCACTGGGGGATGAGATGGCCCATTATCTTTACGTGCTCCAGTCTGTCAGCCTCAACCTGTGCGAGCATCGTATGAAAATGTCCATGGATCCCTACTCACAGGTCTGGGAGTACTCTCCTTGCAAGTCTGGACCTGATCTCTTCCACCTGTGGAAATAGTTCACATTTGGGTGAACCCATCACATTTGGGTTTGCCCTGTGAGAACCTGCTTCTGTGGGGCTCACTGGCATCCCCTCCTCTCCACTCTTCCTCCAGGAACAACGGGATCTCCTCCAGTCCCTGCGCCAAACTGCTTTTGAGTCAGAGAGTGAGGTGCCTGCTGGCACCTTCAGCACCGAGCGCCGGCGATCCCTGTGTGCCAAGGAGTTCCGCAAGCTGGGCTTCATGGTGTGTTCCCCCTGCATCCCCTCCCGAGCCCCATGCTGGGTCCACCACATGGCCTTGGTGGCACCTTCTGATGGCTCCCCTAAGCCTGGTGTCCCTGTTGATGCTGATGGACCACTGTGCAGTACCTCCCTTTTGCTCCCTCGGCACTCCTGAACAGCGAGTGCTGTGGAGTTGCTGGAACTCAAAGGCAAACCCCATGGCTGTGTTGGGAAGACACTGCTGCTTGAAGAACAAAGCAGAAGCTGCTAAATTGCATCCTTTGTCTCTCTTAGAACAATAGCAACCCAGCAGAGGATCTCCGCCGTGCCCCACCAGGACTCCTTGCCCTGGACAACATGGTGTATTTCTCCAGGAACACCCCTAATGCCTATAGCAGGGTAGGTGCTGTGCTCTCCCCAGGAACTCCGTGGTGGAGAAGGGCTGCTGGATCTCCACCTTCTTTTCCTTTCCTTGTGATCTGTCCTTGGCCACACGCAGGCAAGCGTCCTACTGTTCCTCTGTTTCAGATGGAGATGAGTCCTTTCTGTGGGTAGAATAAGCCATTTGAGGCCAGTGCCTCTGAAGGGTCCCCATAATTTTTAGGGGTTTGCACACAGCTTGGTTTCCAGGCCTTGAGCAAACTGGGGCAGTTTGGGCAAAACCAGCAGGGTGTGAGCCATGCTCCAGCCTGCAGCGCCTGTAACCAGCTCCCACACTCCCACAAGGGAAGGAAGAGGCTGGGGCTGGTTTTTGGGAAGAGTGGGTCACTTGTGTTAGGGGTGGCTTCACCTGTTGGGGAGACAGCTTGATTAGGAATGCAGGAGGAGTGTGGCGTGTCTGACACCCACTGTTGGGGCAGCCCTCCAAGTCTATGTAACATGAGATCATGGCCCTCTTCTCCAGTTTGTCCTCGAGAACAGCAGCCGGGAAGACAAACACGAATGTCCCTTTGCTCGAAGCAGCATCCAGCTCACCCTGATACTCTGCGAGATCCTGCACATTGGAGAGCCATGTACGTGTGCCCAAGCTTGTCCTTCTCCCTGCCCTGCTGCTTTGGGGACAAGCAGCCAGGGCAGGGGACTGCATCCATGTGGTCATTAGGCTCTGGCATGGCTGACAGCATGAGAAGGGGATGTAGGGCTGGGAAATACCCAGGTTTCTATGGACACTGAAATCCCCTGGAAAAACTGGGGAGTCTGGCTTCATCTGTCCTTCTCACCACAGGCTCGGAGACGGCTCAGGCCTTTTACCCTATGTTCTTCGGGCAGGATCATTTCTTTGAAGAGCTATTCTGCATCTGCATCCAGCTGGTGAACAAGACCTGGAAGGAGATGAGAGCAACCCAGGAGGACTTTGACAAGGTGAGGGGGGATGCTCCTTCCCTGGATGGGAGTACAAATTGAGGGAACTGGGGAGTGTCACCAAACTGGAGTTGATGTCCCGGGCCTGGCAGGTGATGCAGGTGGTGCGGGAGCAGATCACCAGGACCCTGTCCCTCAAGCCCACATCCCTGGAGCTATTCAAGACCAGAGTGAACGCACTGAACTACAGCGAGATCTTGAAGCTGCGGCAGACGGAGCGGCTGCACCAGGAGGAGACACTGGCCGTGCCTGTGCTGTGAGTGGGCTGTGGGCAGGGAGTGGGGCTGTGCTGGGAGCCTGAGGCAGGGACAATGCTATTGGGGTGGGAGGTCAGCGAGAGCCTATTGAAATGGCTGTGCTCCTCTTCTGCTGGCTTTCACCCCAGGGAACTGCGGGAGAAGCTGAAGCCAGAGCTCCTGGAGCTGATCAGACAGCAACGCCTGCTGCACCTCTGTGAGGGAACCCTCTTCCGCAAGATCAGCAGCCGCCGCAGGCAGGGTGGGTGCCAGAACCCTACTCCAGGGTGGGGGGCCTGGCAGGGGGACAGAGGCTTATTCCCATGTCCACTGCCACCGGGGAAGTTCCAATTAATCTGTGGGAGTAGAATGCCCACCTCCCTGGACTGCTGGTATGGGCTAAACCCATGGGCTGGGAGAAATGGGGAGTGCTGATAAGGGCGCAGTTCCATCCCCCTTGGGAAGGGCACTTCTGCAAGGGGAGGCTGAGAATTTCTCATGGCTTTTCTGCTGCAGACAAGCTGTGGTACTGCCGCCTGTCCCCCAACCACAAGGTGCTGCACTATGGGGACGTGGAGGAGGGGGTGCAGTCTCCCCCCATTGAGAGCCTGCCAGAGAAAAGTAGGTGATGGAGAGAAAGAGAGGGTGGGAAGGAGGGAGGGGAGCCCTCTGATAACCTCCAGGTTAAGACTGCCTTAAGGTGGGAATTACCCCTCTGCTTGGCTGCTGCATGGCTGTCCCACTGTCTGCTGGTATTGTGGGACTGGGAGCTGTGGGAGTTCAGGCTGGGGCAGACTGGCTTCCCAAAGGGTGCTGCAGAGTGGCTTGAGCCCCCCACCCCAGGCTGTGGATGGCTGTGAGTCCCCACATTTGGGTTGTTCTGGGCTCTGTGCATGGGGGACCTGAAGGAGGGGAAGAGGGATGGGAAGAGGGAGAGGGAACTCATAGCTCCTCCACTTGCCCCAGTTCCTGTGGCAGACATGAAGATGCTGCTGGTGGGGAAGGAGTGTCCACACACAAAGGAGAAGAGCTCTGGGAAGCAGAACAAGGTCAGCATCTCACACCCTATCCTGTCCAGCTGGAGATGGGTTTTGGGAGTGGGTGGATGGTGGCAAGTTGCATGGTTTCATAGACAGAGACCTCTTGGGTCTCCTGGAGTGCAGAGGAGGAGGCTGGGTGCAGCTCCTGGGTGCACCAGGGTTGCGAGGAGTCCAGCTGAGAAGCCAGTTACCCCCTGTGCTGTCACTGCAGGATGTCCTGGAGCTGGCCTTCTCCATTGTGCACGATGTGGAGGAATACTGCCTCAACTTCATTGCCCCCACCCGGTACGAGGTGAGCTCCAGGGGCCTGCAGGGGTGGCACACAGTGCCCAAGATGTCTCTGCCATGGGACAGTAGTCAAGGGAGTGAGTTGTGTGTGTCCCTGGGGGGTGGAAGCCACAACAGGGGAGAGATGGGCTCTCTGGCTGCCCAGGGCTGGTGCCAGAGATGCCCATGCTCTGCTTCCCCAGTTCTGCCTCTGGACAGATGGGCTGAATGTGCTTCTGGGCAAGGAGATGACAAGTGAGCGAACACAAACAGACCTCGATGTCCTGCTGTCCATGGAGCTCAAGCTGCGGCTCCTGGACCTGGAGAACATCAGCATTCCTGACGACCCCCCTCCCATCCCAAAGCCCCCCAGCAACTTGAACTTCTGCTATGACTTTAGCCATGCAGAGCAGTGAGTTCCTCCCTGTACCCTGTCCCCACCCCCTATGCCCCTCAAAATCAGCCCTCTCCCTCCAGGCTCTGTCCCTCGTCTCTGGCCCAAAGGGACAGATCAGGTGCTGGCTGGGGCTTGGGTGTTCCACCCTTCCCTGCCTGGGTGCTGCCCTCCTGCAAGAGCATGGGAATGAGCCACCAAGCATTAGCCTCCTGTTCAAGGGGGGTGACCTGGCTGGTCTGCCCCCCTGCCGTGGGGAGGTGAGATGAAATACAGTCAAACCCCTCTGTGGTGGCACTGATTCCCCCACACTGCAGCCAGGTTTTGGGCAGAGAGGGCAAGGATGTGGAGTGGAATAAAGGTACAGGCAGTCCTGGGATAGCTGGAGAGGGAGTAACACTACAAAGGTACGAATCTGCACTGCCTCACTTTTGCCATCAGTGTAGGAGATCCTTTTTGGACTACAAAGTGGTTACAAGAAGGATTGAACACACCTCTCCATTAAGTTTGTCAAGCAGATGGCATCTCCAGGGCACAACGTGCCTGCCCTGCCGGGTCCCTTCTGCACTGAATAGTGTTTTTGCTGAGCCCTCTGTACTGGCCTGGAATGGGGGTGTTTAGAGTACAAGCCCCCTTTTCCCAGCACCATTCAGCAGGGCCTGGTGTGAGGAGGAGACCTTGGTCTGCCCTTCGTGCCAATTCTGGTGCCTTCCCCACCTGGGGCAGATACTTACTTGCACACTTCAGCCATGCTGCTGCACTACTGCACCACGACAAGCTACCTCCTCCCCGGCCCCACAGCCCCCAACCCGGTGCCCTGCTCCTCCTAGTGCTGCAGCTTCTTCCAAGGGTGTTGTGCTAACAGCCACAGACCGGTAGGGATCCAACCGTGCCTCTGTCTCCTGTGTATTGGGACAATAAACACTTGTGGAGAACTCGGAGCCGTGTCCTTTCCAAAGGTTTGGGGAAGGGCTCAGACTGAGGGTCAAAAGGGGCCCGAGTGGGTAAGGCTGGGATGGCAGCACTGTGGGAGCAGTGCATGAAGAAGCGGGGAGGATGGCCGGCAAGATCTTGTTCCTGCTGTTGAGGTGCAGGCTCAGAGTCAAGTTCCCTATAGCTAAGACTACGGCTAAGGCAATTTCCAGCCTAGGAAGTTTGGGAGCACTGTGGATGGTCCCAGTCACATACTGGGCAACCTTTCTGTTCCTTTGCGTTGTTACTCGGACGGTGAAGTTCTTTCCGGTTGTGGAGTCTCCCTTTCTGGGGATATCCAAAAACCACTTTCTGGGAGGACCATGCTTGAGCAGGGAGGTTGGACGACCGGACCCTTTCCAACCTCGGTATTCTGCGATTCTGTGGGAAGACGCCGGGGCAGGGCCGTCCTCTCCCGGCCCGCCCCGGGCTCTGTCCCGCCCGCCCCGGGCTCTGTCCCGCCGCTTCCGTCGCGTCACGTCCGCGGGAAGCGGAGCGGGGAGCCGGCGCGGCAATGGCGGTGAGTGTGGGGCCGGGGTTGCGGGCCCCGGTGCTCCGGGGAGACACTGACCGCCTCTCTTGGCTCTGCAGCCCAGGGGGAAAACGGGCACCAAGGGCAAGAAGCAGATCTTCGAGGAGAACCGGGAGACGCTGCGCTTCTACCTCCGCATCATCCTGGGAGCTTCCGTGAGTGCGGCCGGGAGGGCTTGGCGGGGCGCGGGGCTGGGCCGGGCCGGGGCAGGAGCGGCAGACAAGGAAAGCTGTGCCGTGCTCTCTCCGCAGGCCATATACGCCATAGTGAACCTGGTCATCTTCTACTCCGCCGCCTCCGCCTGGACGTGGGTGAGCGCCGTGCAATGTCTTCTGCCCCAGCGGGGGTGCCTGGGCTGGGGTTCGTTCATGGCCCCCGGGCCCCGCGGTCGTGGCCATCGCAGCTGACAGCGGCTTCCCTATTGCAGGTCGCGTTCTTCTTCAGCTTGGTGGTCTACGGCACCAGCTACCGGTCCATGAACTCCATGGCTAAGCCGTCTTTCACAGACGATGGCAGCCTTGCTGACGGGGGAATTGACCTGAATATGGAGCAGGGGATGGCAGAGTGAGTGTCCACACCCGCACGAGTCCAGGTGAGCAGGACCTGCTGCCTGAGCGTGCACGCAGAGCCAGGAGAGGCTCCTGAGGAGAAGGCTGGGCCTCAGCTCCCTCCTCAGCTTGCCCACTGGCATGGGCATGAGGGGAGCTGGAAGTTTGTAGCTATTTTTTCTTAGAGTGTACCTTGATTGTCCTTATTACCTGAACACTTGGCTTGGTGTACCCCAGTCAGGAGCCGCCACATGGGCGTGTCAGCCTGGCAGGGTGTCCATAGGGCTGAGCTGTAAAGGTAAGAGATCACAATGAGTTCAGCAGGAGTAGTTTACAATCATCTTTCAGTTAACAAACACTGCTGCAGCATACAGTGATAGGTATTTTCTTTTTAAACCAGCACAGCAGGTAATGCTTGACAGAACAGAAGGGCACATGCTGCCAGTTACACCATCCTGGCTGTACACTGGCCATGTCTTGAAATGCTCAACACACTAAAAATTCTTGCCTCTGTCTCAGCCAGTTCCTGTCACCTCCTCAGCCATTTCTGTCTCCCATGCTTGTGCATTCTTCGTGTCCCTCTGCAGACAGCACTGAGTCTCTGCCTGTCTGGTGTTTTTGCCGCCACTGTAACTGTCTTTTCCTTGGTGAAGGAATGCCACAGTATTACAGGAAACACAGCAGTAATTCCTGCAAAGCGCTGCTAAATAAAATAAAGAGACAGCAGTGCTGGTATAGCAGAAATACCTTCTAGATTTACGTGTTTTCCAACAGTGAGCCTCAAACTAGTTACAGAAAACTGCCAGGTAGTTGTGGACACATCAGGCTTTGTTCTTTGTCTTCCCTGCCCTCAGCCTCTGCCCATTGGTCCAGCCTTTGCTGGGGATCTTCAGTGTGTGCCCAGCAAGGTGCTGGGGTCCTTGGCTCCTTCCTCCCATGTCTTTGGCCTCCAGTTCCAGGTTTAGCTCTGTCTTCCCTTGCTGCCAGGCTTTTGAAGCAGCACAGTGGGGCCTTGTTTCCAGCTGAGCCCTGTGTTGCATCAGGTGTTCTCAGGCTGTCAAGGTCGTATATTGATGGATATAGTTTTACTAATGTAAGCTTTGATTTTTGCCTGGGGATGTTATCAGCAGGCAGTGGGGAACAGAACCTGGTGTCTCTGCACAGGATGAGCTCTCATCTTGTGTTTGGGTTGATGGAATGGTACCTTTATGCCTGGGGATGTTATCAGCAGGCAGTGGGGAACAGAACCTGGTGTCTCTGCACAGGATGAGCTCTCATCTTGTGTTTGGGTTGATGGAATGGTACCTTTATGCCTGGGGATGTTATCAGCAGGCAGTGGGGAACAGAACCTGGTGTGCCTGCACAGGATGAGCTCTCATCTTGTGTTTGGGTTGATGGAATGGTACGTTTCTGCCTGCAGTTGGAGTGACTCAGATGTCTGGTTTAAGAGACTCAGACGAGGGACAGGGTGCCCAGGAGGAGACGGGGTATGATCTATGAGCTGGGTGCTTTACCCCCTCTTCATCCTATAGTGACTTCATTTCCCTGCTGGTCAGCCAAGTGTTTTGCTGCCATTTTACACCGGTTTGGCTCTCTAGAGTGGAATTGCAAAATATTTTGAATACCTTTTTAGTGAAACTATGTGGGACAGTCAAAGAGGGAAAATACAGAGCTTTGATGTTTGGGGTGTGCTCCTGATTGTGGGAGATGCCTCTTGGAGTTGTGCAAGGCACTGAGACAGAGTGCCTGATAACTGCCCTCTCTGTGTGTGATGGTGCTGTCAGGGGAAATGAGTGACAAGAAGTAGCACAGGGATCCCAGCACCTGCTGTGAAAAGGTGACAGGCACAGCCATAGCACGGCTGCAGTCCTGGATGCAGATGTACTTCCCTTGCTACTGAGGCACAGAGGTTTTTCTGCCTGAGCAATTGGGGTGGGGTTTATGTCACATTAAAATGAATCAATGCTTATCTGAGTAATGGGCTATGCAAAACACGGGGGAGGCAGAATTCTAAAAACAAAACCTTCAGAGCTGATGTTCCCATCCTTACCCTGGACCTCTACCTCTCTGCAGATCAGGGAACCACCCTAGGCTAGCAGGTACTTCAGACAGCAGGGGATGTTTTCAGCCTCTTAGCTGAGCATGCCACAGCTGATTAATGCTGCTCCTTTGGAGCTGCTTCTGGAACACTGTGGATTTCATGGCATTTCTCTCATGCTGTCTGTGGCTGAAATGGATGCTTTTCATTGTTCTGGGGTTGAGGAAGGCCCATCTTCACGGTCTCTGGGAGAGCTGGGTTTGGTGGGAGCTCTGCCTTCACCCCTCTGTGGCCTCTGGTAGTGCCAGAGGTCACTGAATCCTCAGTGTCTTGTGCTAGAGCTGTTGATGGTGGATTCTGCAGTGTCTTGAGTCGATGTTGTTTATGCCATAGCCTTTGTTTTCTTGTCTCCATTCTTGGATGTGACTCAAGAGTTTTTTACTCCAGCAGATGATGATTTAACCAGAGTGAGAGTTGGCCTTTTTTCCAAACCTTCATGGCACTCCCCGAGGCTTGTGTTGAAAAACTAATACCTGTTTATCTCTCCTGGGTGTCAGATCCCCTGAGGGTGGTGGTTGAGGCGTGGGCAGCTTACTCCTCTCTGTAGCTGCTCTCAGCTCTGCCTCAGGCTGGCATGGAGTCAGATGAGCAGGAGGAGAGGAGGAGCCGTCTGTTGCTGTAGCTCAGCCTGTGGTGTGCTTGTCCTTCAGTGACCCCAAGTGTGTCTGTCAGCCTGCAAAAAGGCATGGGGAAGATTCATGGCTCCCTTCAGCACAGCCAGTCGTGAGGAGTTACACTTTATGTCATTATAGGTGTCAAATCAGCCGGTGCTGGCTGCTGTTTCAGCTGTGGGGGTGAGAGGTGGTTTCATTGCTGATTTCCAACCCCCAGCAATTCCTCAGCTTTCTCAATGTTGTTTTTTTCAGAGGGAGATCATCTCTTTAATTCATCAGTATATTTTGCTGTTGTTGTTTGTTTACTGCTTTGTTTACTGCTTTGATTCTTCTAGATAACTGTGTGTGGCAAAGCAGGGCTGCAGGGACAGTCTCTGGGCTGGGCAGGGTTGCTCCCCTGAGGCAGTGCAGACTGTGCTGGCAGAGGAACTGCAGACTGTACTGGCAGGGAAGCTGCCACGTTTGGCAGAGGTTGGAATGAAAGCTTAATGCTTTGTTTTTCTTCCCTCAGGCACCTCAAGGATGTGATCCTGCTGACAGCTATAGTCCAAGTGCTGAGCTGCTTCTCGCTCTACATCTGGTACTTCTGGCTCTTGGTAAGTCCCAGCCCCTGCTGTTATCCATCTTGTTCTGCATTGTTGCTGTCTTTCCCTGTCTTCAGAATGGAGGACATTATTTATCCATTTCATTTCAGTGTCCCGTTTCAGGCCTGAACTATTTTTTGATATGTTTTTTAATATCCTTGTCAACTCTTGTTTAAAAATGAGGCTGCACAAGGCAAAGAAGTCCTGATCTCTCTGGGTCAACCACGGAAAAACTAGGCTGGCCTTTGTCTTTCCCTCTGGTCCCATGAAAGAACAACAAGCAACATGAGGCAGGGCAAAGCTGTCTTGGTGCATAGAGTCTTTCTGTGTCTGTAACAAACAGTGTTTCTTCTTGTTTGGCTTTTTCAGCCATTCAGCATGGACCAAGGCTGGGATCTGCTGGACACTGTGCCTCTGGGTAGATAAAATGTTACATGCTTTCATTCCCTTTAACACACCAAACTCTTTCTGCTCTTGAAATGCTTGTCATGTGTCTCCAGCTAAAACTGCTTGCAGAAGGAGAAGAAATCTCCATTTAGTTTAAAAATCCCACATTTGCTTTGAGGATATCCCCCAAAGGTACAGAAGGCAATTTGTGGGAGCATGGAAAGTTATCCCAGTTCAGTCCTTGATCTCATTTCCGTCCTCACCCGTAAATTCCTCTCTAGCTGGCCTGGCAGAGGGCAGCCTAGGCTCGGCTGTCCCCTGGAGACCATCTGGATTGCTTTTTTCATAAATTCAAAGAAATGTGGGTGTGTTTTCCAAAGGAAGGAGAGGTGGAATGTCTGGACAGTTGGATCCCTCTGGGTAATTCAGACCTGATGCTGGGAATTCCGTGTATGAAGTCTGAGCGCTGTAAACGTTCCTCAACCATGAAATTAATTCAGGCCATTTATTTTGGACACCCGCCACTGCCTTTGATTTCTGTGCACCCTGAGATGCCTCTGATCCAGCTGCTTTGTCTCCCTCAGAAGGACCAGCCCTCCTGCCCGTAGCACCCCTCTGCCAGCGCTGTCCCCAGAGTGACTGAGCTTGTGCCACGTGTGTTTTGCAGGCTCCGGGGCGCGCTCTCTACCTCCTGTGGGTGAACATCCTGGGGCCCTGGTTTACAGCCGAGTCCTCGCCCGCTGCTCAGGAGCCAAACGAGAAGAAGCAGCGCCGACAGGAACGCCGACAGATGAAACGCTTCTAGCCCTGGCTGGGGATAAATCAACACCCTCTCCCATCTCCATGCTGTTATTTCATCAGGGATGCGACCAAAACCAATCCAAAACCACCGCAGTAGCTCTGTTGCCCTCTGTCACTGCTGCCATTCTGCCAGAAAGGCCGCAAGAGACTTCCCCTGGCTGGGTCTTAGCAGGGGCTGGGACCTGGCTGCTTGGGATGACAAGGGGGTGATGCTGGGATGTGTGTAAATATCTTTTTAAAGCAGCGCTGTATCGCGTTCAGCGCTGGGGAGTGCAATGTTGGAGGAAATAGTACATTAAAAAGCAGAGTCTTAATTGACCGTGCTGGCAGTGGGTTTGTGCAGGGGAGCTGTGGAAAGTGCCAGCATGATCTTGGAGAGCTGGACCAGAGGGAATCAGAATCCCCAGAGATAAGTGCTCTCCTCCTTTCCCAAGCTTGGTATGTGCTGCCCTGCCTGCTACAGCCTCTGCACCCTGTGGAGAAACTGCAGCTGCCCTGCAGGATCAGGAGTGAGGGGCAGCCGGCGATGCTGCAAACAGGGCTTGCAGCCAAACTTTGAGCTTTTGGGATTGAGCCTGGGTTCTCTGGAGCCACAGATTGGCCTGTGCTACCTTTGCAGGAGCTCAGTGGGATGTAAGACAAGAAGCTGTGGGGATTGTTTGGTTTGGGTTTTTGTTCTGTTTTTTCTTAAGAGGGTACTCCCAGGGGTGCCATGACTGCTCCAGAGCGCATGAGACCAGGAACAGCTCAGGGCAGTTTTTACTTTTGCCTGCTTTGTTTTACTGATGTCCCTGTCCAGTAGGTTGTTTGTCACTGTCCATGACCTCTTCCAGCCCCTGACACACCAGCTCAGACAATGCAGCTTTGCCCATACCAGCAAGAGGCACGGTGGGTGTTCACAGTGGTCCCAGCCTGGTTTTTGATGCTATCCACAACCTTTTGTCCACACGTCTTTTCCATTACATCACCTTTATTACACGCTTTTTCCTAACATCAAGCCCAATCCCCACCCTGAGTCCTCAAAGCCAGGCAGGGTGGCTGTAGCTGGGGTGCAGAGCTGGGCAGAGATTTGTAATGGGGGATTAAAGTCCTTCCTGCTGCTGGTGGGGGACATGAGGGAAGGGGTAGGGAGTGGAAAAGGCATCCATAGTCGATCAGTGAGTGCAGTCCAGCCCTTACTCCCTGCCAGGCACAGCCCAGAATCCCTAGCCCTGTCTGCTAGCCCCAGGTGGGTGCCCCCACAGTGCTGGGAGCACTCCTGGTACCTTACAGAAATCCCCCCACTGCAACTCCCCCAGCACAGCCTTCCGCACTTGGGGACCAGCACATCACCCCAACTCTGCCCTCACTCTCCCTGAACCCTCTTCTCTGGCTCCCCAAAGCCACGTGGAGTGGCACAGCCATCCCCAAAATACACAGGGACGATGTAGGGGACACATCAACACAACCACACGGGCCCTTGGCCGCGCTACCCTACACAGCAGTACATGCACAGCGCCCACCTCGGGCTCTGCCCTCTGCTCCAGCCCCAATAAATACCCAATAAACAGCACCAGTTACACCCTTGGGGTGCTGGTTCAGGGGGTGCCCCTCAGTCAGGCAGCAGCTGCTCCAGCTCCTCCTCATTCAGGCCATTGGTGGTGACAATGTGATCCAGCTGCTTCATGTACCGCTCCAGATCCTGCATGAAATGGGGGATGCGGGCCTTCTCCAGGACCCCAAATTTCTTCAGCCTATTCACATCTTCATAGGACACCTGGCAGGAAGCACAGAGATGGGGTCAATCCCCTCCATCCCAAACCCTGGCAGATGCCATGGCGGGACATCTGGTCCCCTTGCAGCCCTCTTGAGTCAGTCAAAACATCCCTGCTGCTTGTGGGGAGGCAGTAGGAGAGCTGCTGGGGGTGTGGGATTTGCAAGGATTTGTGCGTTTGGTAATTTTCGGTCACTGCAAGGACAGGTGACAGCAGGACTGCTGTGGCCAAGGGCCAGAAAGGCTTAACCTGCTGGGTTAAGCCTCTTCCAGAAGGTCTCCCACAGAGGATTATAGATTGTCCTGTCCTTCCTTGCATCCTACCCAGCACAGCCTTTCCCTGGTACACAGAGACCCATAAACGCATGGAAAGACCAAGAGCTGAAGGGCTGCCAGGCAAGGGCTGTTTTTTGGGAAGCCATGAGATTGAGGGAGCCCATGTGAGCTTTGGGATGGGATTGTGGGATCAGCCACCCCCTGCCCCACCCTCACGCTGGCTATTACCTTTCCAAGTGCAGCCAGCAGTGGGAAGTCGATGGTCTGCCGATGGCGCAGGATGCGGAGAATTCCATCCAGGTACACCTGGTCCTTACTGAAACAGCCTGGAACAGCAGAAAAGGCCTGGGAGAGGGCTCCTGGCTTCCCACCACCCTCCACTTGCCTGAACGTTTGTTGACCACAATAACCAGAATGAGGGCACTGCCCACAAGTGTGCCAGGCCTCAGGACTGCTGAGTCCCAAGGGATGAGCACTGGGGAGGCAGCCAGGTGCAGAGAGAGCCACAAACCCCACTGGGATACTTTCACGCTTCTTTCCAAGTAATTTTTTAAAGGGTAAACCACTGCAAGAATCCAAATGTATCCACAGTAATGCTTATTTTTCTCTCCTTTGCCTGCTGCTTCCCCAAGAGCTTGTGCAAGTCACTCCCATAGGACAGGGAGAGTGGTGGGGATGGGGAGGGATGCAAGGACTGGGTGCTGTGGCTGTGTTGGAAGGAAAGGGTTAACAGCAAAACACTGATCTGGAGGATTGTAAATTGCTCAAGTGACCTTGCACTTGATAAGCTTGTGTAACTCTCGATAAGCTTGTGAACTGCAGGCTGGTGACCCTCTGATCTTGTGTTCCTCTGCCCAGGTGTTGGGTGTTGCTCTGGGGATACCCTAGTTAGCGAGGTAATGCAAATAAATTTACTTTTTGTGTTCTAGCCATGAACTTGTGCCTGTTCCGGCTGCCTATGCCAACTCACACTCTACAGGTCTGGTGACGCTCAACCTACACAGCAGCAGAACATACCACATTCTGTCTTTTCGTTGGAAAAAAAAAAAAAAAAAAAAAAAAGTTAATAGAATCCTTCCCAAAACTCAGTTCACACCCCCAAGTGCTACCTGGCTGTGAGGTGTCCGTCTGGCCTCGCTTTGCCCGCACACAGTACTCCCACCGGACACCAGCATCCTGGACATACTGCTCCAGGTCCTGGAAGAGGGCAGAGAAGGAGAGGCGGCTGGCCCGCTCGATGGTGTAGTAGAGCAGGGCTGCCCGCCACAGGAAGGGCTGCTTGCGGAACAGGACGCTGTGCAGGCTGGCCAAGCCTTCCTCCGTGGGGTTGGCGGGCTTCAGGCTGTACTGCTTGCGGCCCTCGGAGCTGTGCCAGGGCTGGCGGGTGTTGTTGACCCCCCGGATGTAGTGGGTGCCTGGGGAGAGGGGACAGGAGTGAAAGCTCACAGCATCTCCCTGCTCTGCCCCCACCCACAGCCACCCCAGCTGACCTATCTCGTGGCGCAGCATCCCCTCCAGCCAGTGCTGCCGGGCTCCGGCCAGGTTGATGGCCAGCGTGGGCCGGCTGTCCTCCACCATCATCACCGCTTGGGACAGGAGGTCATCGGTGAGCTGCACCACCACCTGCAGAAGAAGGAGGAGGCAATGGCCATGAGCGGGGTCTTGGCTCTCAGCAGAGGCTGAGATGGTGGCAGATGGTCAGAAAAACCCACTGACACCAGGGATGGCACCGTTTGGCACTGCTGTGCCATCACTGGGTTGTGCTGCAGATCCCTAAAGGAACGACAGACAGCAAGAGCCACTGCGGGTGGTGGGGGGATAATGAGAGGAGAGAGATGATCTCATGCAGGGATGAAGTAGCTCCTTTAATCTCTACAGCAAACAAAGCTGAGCAGGCACTGTGGGGGGAGCAGGAAGCTCCTGGGCAGTCTCCTCCAGCACCCCTCTGGTTCCAGCATGACCCTCCCTGGCTTGTTGCATGGGCTCCCCACACTTTGGTGGCCACACAGGATGGACATGCTCTAGAGACCTGCCTGGTCCCCTTCTGCATCCCTACTGGCAATGGGATGGGGCAGTACCTTTGGCCATCAAAACAACCCCACTCTGAACACCCAACAGCACCAGCTTTGTAATGGCTCTGCACCCCCCAAGAAACATCCTGAGGGATCCAAGGCTCCGGCTCCATTTTCATGGACTCCTTCATGGATTCTCCCTTCTGAGGCTTCAAGACATGAGCAGTGAGGACGGCTCCAAGCCAGTCCACCCTCGCAGGAGGAACTGTGTGTGCTAGCCACAATTCACAGCAGGGATGGGCATTGCATGTGTAGGACTATTCAGTATCCTTATACAGAAAAAACTGGCATTTTGAGAAACCTGGCTATCACAGGTGCTGGAGCCAAGAGAGCTGCTCACCAGAAGTTAACGTGCCAGCCAGCAGCACTTTCTGACTACCTGATTTCAGATCTGCAGCAAGTCAAAACTGCAGCATCACCAGAAGAAGATGGTCCCTGGGAGCTCTTGCTTCCAAGGTTTGGCAGTGGCAAACCTCAGGGCAGCAATCAAAATCTCCCACATACCTATTAACTCTATAAACCATCTGTTATTTCCTAACTGACACTTTTCAGGATGAAAACCTGTCTGTGTTACTACATGACAATTCTTCTCTTATTAAAAAAAAAAGAGAGGAGACTGAATTGGTTTGCTTTAAGTCAGATTTATTATTATTATTATTAATTATGAAAGCCAAAAGTGCAGCCTAACAGAGTCCACCACTGGGCAAACAAACAGCACAAAATACTTTCAGTGCAACTGCTTACCTGGGTCCAAATATACCAGTGTGAAAAGGAATCCCTCCAACGCTGAGACTTGTCAGTTCACCTCTGACTCCTTGTGCAGAACCAGCCATCCAGGAGCAACGGAAAGGGACTCTGGGCAGTGCCACAGACCACAGCTTCTTATGCTGCCTACTGCAGCCCTTCTCCTGCTACAAAAACCCATCTTGCTGAGTAGCACCACTTGCCTTGTTTTGGCACTCTCCAGCTTTGCAGATACAACCAAGGCTGCAACTCCAAACTCTTTGCAAAGCCAAAGAGCAGCAGCACCAGCTCTCCAGGTCTGTGACCTCTCTCATTCTGAGCAGCATCCCATTCTGAGCAGCATCCCCAGGGCATCATTGTGGTCCATGGTTTTGCGCAGCTTTTGTGAATGCACTGATGGAGAAAGAGCTCATCCCAAGGAACCAAGGGAAGGCTTCAGGTGGTCCTCACAGCACAGGGCTATGGGTTCCTGTCTCTCCCCAGCAACCTTGCACTGCTGAGGACCTCTGACACTGAGCAAGCAGCTCAGAGGTAGAGGGACGCCTTTGATGGGATCCCAAGAGACGCCAGCTAGCACTGCTTAGGCTGACAACACTCCACAACCCCAAGGATTGCCATGCAGCACTTACCAATGGGCCAGGCGTTTCTCTGTTGCAAGCCGTGAGCCCACTGAAATCCATATGGAAACCTCTGGCAGCATCACATCTGTCCTAAGTCAGAAGAAAAGCAGAAGAGCTTCAGGATCTGCAGCTTGGACCCCAACAAAGCAGCTTTTGAGGACACAAATTTAATTACAGCATGAACACTTACCCAGGAGCGCGCTGCCTGCCGTGCTGGAAAGCGGGATCCTGCCTTTGCCGATCGGTGCTGGGGACAAAGGGCAGCTGCAGAGCTGCCACCAGCGTGGCCACGCTGCCTGCCAGCACTGCCCGTGGGCACGGACGCACCAGCTGCTCGTGCTCTGGGCTAACGCTACCCCCACACGAGTTTCTTCTCTTTTAAGCAAGCCACCACGATTAGTATGTATCAGGGAAGCAAAGGGGATGGCAGAACAGACAGGGCACAGATGGTGAAAGTCAGGAATCAGAGATACAGGTGCAGGGAGGGAGATACACGCCTGAAACTGCCCAGTTCCCTGACAGGGTGTGAGATCAGTGATGCAGAAGTTTCAACAAGTTTTGGTCTCAAACACAGAGCAAGTTCTGCCAACATCGCTGTATTGAGAGCAGGTGAAACTCGTCTCTCTTCCCTACCCCAGACATATCCAGCAAAATTTCCATTGGATAGAAAGGAACAAACCAATGCTTTCATTGTTTTAAAAGTACTTGTCAAAAGCCCAAGATAAACCAGCCACACCGATGTGGAAACAGTGAATGAACCCTGCATTGCCTTGAATCACAGAATGTCCTGAGCTGGAAGAGACCCACCCACAAGGTTCATTGAGTCCAACACATAATAGCTCTGAGCAAAAGGACAATTACACAGGGTTGGAAGGAAGCCAGCTGTACACCAACATGTAAGAAAATCAATGGCTTTCTGCCCAGCCAGAGCTCAGTTAATGGAGAAGAGAGTAGCTGAATTTAATCAATTAATAAACCCAAGAGACAGAGCTCAACTAGCAAGTTATAAGTAAATGCAGGTCTGTAAGGCTGGCAGCTGCTTGGCTGAGTATTGGGACTGGTTCTGGGCACTCAAAGGCAGATGAATTACAAGGAAACATCTGCAGGAATCTGTTCTGTCCCAAGCAAAGGCTTAGGAGGACCAAGATGCCGAATATACATCCCAGGAACACCCTCAGGAGGCACCGGGGCAAACCAAGGGTGTCTGAGGAGGAAAGGAATATCCTTGGGCAGGAGGGACCTCAGGGGACCACTCATTCCTGCTTTTGCCTGCATGGAATGCACTCGGTACCACTGGGCGAGGTGATGCTTTGGAGAAATGCTCATCAATAACCCTCTTTGGAGACAGAAGTGAAAAATCAGAGGTAGGAAATAGAGTCAGGCCAAGAAGCAGTGGTGAGGAAGCCCCCACACCAGCCAGCACTGCACAGTCCTGCCCGGCAGCCAACAGCCCCAGGGAGCCCTGCAAGCCAACCCACACAAAGCCAGGTCCAGAAATCCTTCTCAGACCTTGAACCCAGGACAGTGGAAGTGTTTTGCTGGCAGAAGGGGAAATTTAATGGCAACTGTTGGATGCCCCATCCTGGATGCTGCAGGGGGTGCAGAGAAACCAGGTTAGGAGATGTTGAACTTCTCCCCTGGCTCCATCCCACGTGGATGATGTATCTCTGTTGTATCTCAACCACGTATTTCCCAGCCTTAATCCCCAAGTCTGGGGTTTCAAAGCACCATAACCTGCATGTCCTGCAGGACGGCAGGAAATCTCTTCCCTTGGCTTTGCTTTTGGACATGTGGGTTAAGGCAGCTGTCAGAGAGGTCTGCCCTCCCACTGCCAACAGCAAGAGATGACTTCCCAACAGTAACTGATGCCTCACGCACGCAGCAAAAGGCTTCTGGCATGGCCATGCAGACAAGCAGCAGCTGCTCCCTCTCTCTCAAGCACAGAAGGGAGATACACATGGAAAACATCACAGAAGTTTGTGGAGAACCAGCACCCATGTCCTAAAGCCAGGGTATGGTGAAGAAGGAGGTGAAAGGAAACCACTGCTCAGAGCAGAAAGGTTTCCTCTTTATAACCAAAACATTTCTTAATCTGAGTCCTTTTTTATCAGAAAATAAATATTTTGCTGTGTTTTACAAGTGATAAAGCAGGGACACGGATTACCTCTCCCACACAGCCTTCCTTCTGCATGTACTTTCGGATCACGGACCAGATCTGGCACTTGCTCAGCAGCCTCCCCCCCGTGGCAATCTCGAAGCTCTCGTAGGTCCCGTACTTCTCCAGCACAGTACGAATGATCCTGATGGCCTGTGGCACGCAGAAAGTACAAACATAAGCACAAACACCTCCCCTCAGGCTTACAGGCACAGCCTAAAATCCCACATGCAACAAACCCAGTGAAGGTAACCCTCGATTAATGCCTCTAAAATACAGTGTGGTTTGCATAATCTAAAAAACCAAGGAGACTGAGCCAGCTGGAGGTAGCCACAAGGACAGACGGACACTTCACACAATCAGCATGACCCACAGCATATTCTTTCTGCTTTTTGTCACTCTTGCAGAAATGGGGCTAAGCAGAATTGAAACTGCATTGTTGCAGTGTGGTTAAATCCATGAATATTTTCAATCTTTTCTGCTTTCAGTTCTCCTTGCAAGCTCTGGTGCTTGCACAAAGATCTCCAGCTTCTGAGCTTGCTTTTTACTCCCAGAGTTTCTTACTCCAGGGCTGAATTCCAAGCTCAGCAGTAAGGCTGTGCATCACCCTCTGCAGTGATGCTGCTTCAAACAGGGTCTCAGCACCACCAGCCTGCTGCACACCCAGCAGCCTTCTAACACAAGCATCACATGCTCCATTATTCACATTAACATTTATGGAGCATCTATAAAATATGAACATTTATTAGCACATTTCCTCCCCAGAAAGTGTGCTTCCATTGCAGACATTTTCAAGCCATTACTTTCTCCAGTCATTGGAATATATATTAATACATTAATATTATATATTATATGAATATTATATTAGTACATATTCCAAAGCAGATTACTTTCAACCAACTCTGGAGTTTTTCCAGCAGTTTTATTGCATTTGCAAACCTGGCTGGGCTGCTGCCAAGCTTCCCAGCCCAGGACCAATTGCTGCCCCTCCTTGGTTCCTAAAGTTACCCAGGATCAGGAGATGGGTGCTCACCACCAGTACTGGTGCTCAAATCATCCAACACCCCATAAGAGAAGAGGAAATGGCTCAAGTTGTGCTAGGGAAGGTTTAGGTCGGATAGCAGAAAAAATTTCTTCATGGAAAGGGTTGTCAAGCATTCAAACAGCCTGCCCAGGGCAGTGGTGGAGTCACCATCCCTGGAGGTACTCAAAAGATGTAGATGTGGCACTTGGGGACGTGGTTTAGTGGTGGGATTGGCAGTGCTTAAGTAACAGCTGGACTTGATCTTAAGGGTCTTATCCCAACTAAACAATTCTATGATCCTAAGAGGGGCTTTAGGTTTGCATCTGGTGAGCAACCTCCTCTATCCCTGCAGAAGGAAGGTCCTGATTTTCCCTCCCTAGGCAGTTTTCACAGCTGGTTTCTATTCTCAAGTCACTTACTGTGCCTTTCCAGGAGAAGCTGAGCACAGTTTTTCTGTTGTCAGTTTTGTTTTCTGGGGGTTGGGTGGGGGGTTTTGGGTTTTTTTTTGCTTTGTTTGCTGAACAATCAGGCTCATTTTTACAGCACTGCAAGGTACCTTCAGCTGACCACAGCAGAAAAAGGACCTTCCATCCTCCCACCTCTGCTCAGCCACTTGCTCTCTCTCCTCCCAGGGGGCCCAAATCACCGAGCCAAGAGAAATCCAGCACAGCTGGTGCCCAGGAGTAAGACAACCAGAGAGCTCCTCCCAGACCTTCAGAGCATATCCTGGTGAGTAAAATTCCTGAGATTCCAAGTTTAATGTTCTGAACATCCCCAGATCATGCACCCACCATAGGCAGTGGGATAACAAATCCTCCAGCTCTTTGCTGGTGCCATTCAAATTCACATGGCAAACCAGGGATGTGATCTCCAGGGTGATGAGCCTCCACAGGGCTGGAAGAATCCTCCTGGCTTATTTAAGTTTTTTATTAAGAAAATAAAATAACCCCCCAAGCACATGCAGCGCAGCTGGAAGCAGGGAGCTGGAGTTGGTTTGTCTGCTCATGTCCAAGGATGCTGAATTAGCAAAATGTCATATTTAATCTCCATGATTAATGAAGGTCTTTGAAAATAAAAGCAGTTTATTAAGAGTTAGCTGCCAACAAAAAATGCTTCCCAAAATCAAAGAGACTGGAAGGAGGTTACTACAGGGTAAGAGCAGAGGAACAGTGCCATGAATGCTGTCCCATCGGAACGCCACCGGAAAACCTGGGGAAACATTGGCAGAAACACTCAACACTTGATATCTCTTGCAAAACCCTCCAGGGTCCACAGTGGTTACAAACCTTAATTCCATTCATTCAAAGCACTGCCCAGAGAAAAATAATCTCAATTATTCATCTTTTACTCTGCTGCAAGCCAACTGCACCAAAGGAAAAAGCACAGGGTGAAAGAGCTCTGAGCAACTCATTCTACTGCACGACTCAGGGAATAAAATACAGGAGGGAAATGCCAAAAGCTGGCAAGGTCTTTGCAGGCGTCAGAGTGTCTCCCCTGCAAGAGCCTCGCTGGCACCAGTTTATCTGGGGCAGAGGTACAGCACACACTGGGAATGACAAACTGCTTAGAAAGCTGTTTACAGTAAGGGCCTGAATCATCTGGATAATAATCCAGGCAGAGACATGGACAGTGATGTGGGAATAAGTAAACATTCAAAAACCAATAAATAAATCAGTGAAGAAGTTGTTATTTGAACAAGCAACTCCCGACTGAGAGGTGCAAAGAAATACCTCTGGTGCACCAGTCTGAGTTTGGGATAAGAGGGGTTTTTTATCTGCTCACTTGTTTGCGTGGCAGAAAGGATGCTCTTCCTAGAGGCAGGATGCTCACTCCCAGGTGCAAACTGGTTTTGGGACATGGCCAGGCTCCCAGGTCCAAGCACAGGGTGAAGGGACAGAGCAGCTCTACTCCTGCATCCACAAAAGGCTTGTTTGTGGGCAGAGCACCCTGAAAGCATGCTCCTGCCTCTTTTCTCCTGTTGAATGACCAGGAGCTGTTTCCTCAGTGCCCATGGCATCCCCGTGGCAGAGAGCAACTCAGAAATGTTTCAGTAGTGTATAAGCCACAGTAACAGCCAAGCAAAATAATACAGACTCCTTAAGTGGAGTCTACATCAATTAATATCATTACTGACTGTGTTTGCTGATGCCTTAAGGATGCTGCTGCACTGGACACCCATCAGGCCTTCCAGAAAAGAAGCCAGACTTGGCCATCAGGTAATTCAAGCTAAGGATCACTTCCCAAGCTATCACCCACGTGCTCCAGCTCCTTTGCTGTTATTTCTAAAGCAACAAGTGCAAAAACATACCAGCAAGGTGTCCCTGATGGGGCACAGCTCCCAGCATAAGCAGGAGCCAGTTTGATCATAGAAACATAGACTGGTTTGGGTGGAAAGGGACATTTAAGATCATTTAGTTCCAATCCTCCTCCATGGGCTGGAACACCATCCACTAGACCAGGCTGCCCAAATCCCCATCCAACCTGGCATTGCCCAGCAACAGCATGACCCATGTTATCATGGAGCATGTACCATTCCTGCAGGTAGGTGAGGTTACTAAAACCTGAGGTTTAAGAAATCACAGGGTGAGTGTACCGAAGGCAGGATACAAAAGGTGTTAAGGGGAGAGGGATTAGGCAGCAGCTGGGAAGGAAAGAGGGCAAGGTTTCACATGGACAAGAGAGAATAGTCTTAAGTTGACTAAGGGGGGTTTTAAGCTCGACTTTAGGAATAAATTCTTCCCTGTGAAGGTGACGAGGCATTGACAAGTTGCCCAGAGAAGCTGTGGCTGCCCCATGCCCGGAAATGCTCAAGGCCAGGTTGGATGGGACTTGGAGCAATCGATCTAGTGGAAGATGTCACTGTCTATGGCAGGGTGTGTGGGGTAATTAGGCGAGCTTTAAAATCCCTTCTAACCCAAACCATTCCAGAATTCTATGACCATGGACCATCTCCTGGCCCGCGCCACCACGGAGCAATCCCACCAGGACACATCCCACACCCTCGCACCAGCCCACGGGCGAGCTGGGGTCCCTCCTTTTTTCTCCTTCCAGGCCGAGCATCCCTCCCCGGCCCCGCCTCACCTGAGCCACGAAGCGGTCGGAGGCGGCCCCGTATTTGTCCAGAACGGCGGCGGGCACCGGCTCCGCGTACTCGAACTGCGGGTCGTAGGCGAAGCTGGCGCGGAAGAACCGCTCCCGCTCCGCCTCCACGTTCCGCGGCCGCAGCGCCACGAGCAGGCAGGGGCTGCGCCGCCCGCCGCCCTCCTCCCCGCGGCCCCGCGCGATGTGCGGCAGCGAGGCGGCGGCCCGCAGCCCCCCGCGCCCCGCCGCGCCCTCGCTCCGCCGCGTCCCGGCCCCGGTTTCGGAGAGGCGGCGGG
>WAAE01022892.1:0-11846 GCA_013400495.1 Nicator chloris | reverse complement strand
GGCGCGCCGCGGCCAATGGGAGGGGAGCGCTGAGGAAGAGCCCCGCCCCGCCCCGCGGCGGCAGAGCCAGAGCCGGGCCCGGTCCCGAGCGCGGCGCTCCGCAGCGCGGGGTCGGAGCGAGCGGGGCTGCACCGCCGGCCCCGGCAGCAGCCCCAGCCCCAGCCCCGGCAGTATCGCCAGGCCCGGAGGCACAGCCGGTCCCGATTGCACAGCCGGTCCCGATTGCACAGCCTGTGTTCGCTGCATTGCTGCCTGGGTTGCATCGCCAACCTTAGCTGTGTCACCACATTTGTATTGCCACTCCTGGCTGCATCGCCAGTCGCAAGCCGCATCGCCACCCTGTTTGCAGCTCCAGCCTTGGCTGCATCGCCACCCCTAATCGTGTCACCAACCCCAGCTGCATCGCCATCCCCCAGTTGCGTCACCAGTCCCAGTTGCATTTCCAAGGGCACTTACATTTACATCCCAGTTGCTCTGCCAGCACCAGTTGCATCACGCTTCAGCAGCACCACCAACCCTGGTTATGTCACCAACCCCAACCACACTGTCACCCACATCATGTTGCCAGCCCTGGTCGCATCAGCAACCCCAGATGCATCATTGGCCTTGTGGTTTTTCCCAAAGCCCCATCTCCTGGAGTGCCTGCAGGCAGCAGGCACTCGCTTTTTGGTTACGGCTGGCTTCACCACTCAGCTCTGAAGGACAAGGCAGGCTCAACATGCAGAAGCAAAGTGTGTTTATTATATTGTAAAACTGCTGGTTTTGAGTTGGTCTTGCCCAAGGAGCCTAGCTTGCTGCTCTGTAAGGCATACCTACTGTGCTACCCTCATGCTACCCCTGTGACCACCTGGTAAGTCAGAGCCTGCTCTTGTTATGTGAGTTTCTCTGTCCCAAGTGAGCAGAAGCTAGGGCACCACAGGTCCACAGCCTCTAAAGTGCCTAAAAACGGCCTGCTAGCGATGAGGGCTTGTGCATATGCTGGAATTCACGAGTGTGATGTTAATGAGCTGGCAGCATGGTTAATTATCAACCTGCTAGTGGGAAGTGACAAGCCTCTGAAGTAAAATGGATCACCATTCCCCAAAGAAGAACCAATCGGTGTGGAAGTGGGTGCCAGCCCATCCACCCAAGCTGTTGGTCTTGCTCACTTTCCTTCCAAGCTCCAAGTTCTTTGCTCCCCTGCACGGCAGTTTGTGGTGCCTACCGTCATGGAGGGAAGCTGCCCCTCCCTCCTTTCAGTTCTTTTTAGGCTCCTTAAGGACCTTCTGTTCACGTAGGATCTTTCCCAACTTCCCAGCCTCTGGGCTGGGTCTCGCTTGCCCTGGCTCCCCCTGCTCCTCTTTGCTTCCCAGCAGGATTTCGTTGATATAGCTGAGTGTCAGGTTGCTGAAGATCATGTTGAAGTGGTGGGCACCTCGCAGCTCCTGGACATACACCTTCTGCTTTTGCTGATCACGCCATCGCTTGCACAGCTCCAAGCTGCGTGTGTTGACACTGTCATCCCCGTCACCATAAATTATATCCACAGGGTCCTCATAAGGAAAACGCTCATCATAAATGTAAGTCTCTGCGGTGGGGAAGCCTGTGCCATAGAGGCAATACGTGTCCACCCCAGGAGGGGGTAAATCCTTCAACAAGTCCTTCATGTCCTCCCACATGTACCAGCCGTCCTCCAGGTTGACGTCGGTGAAGAAGCGCTGGTAGTCGCGGTAGGTGTAGTTGTAGGAGGGTGTGGAGATGAAAACGTGGCTCTCAGGCCAGGCCAGGGTCGTGGGGAACATCCAGGGGCTGGTGGTGGTCATGCGCTGCTCTTCACGGAGCTTGATGTTGGACATGAGTGGGATGCCCTGTTCGTCACCTGCGGGACACACAAGGGGTCATGACAAATGGCGCCACGATGTCCCCTCACAGACGGAGTCTTTGGGCAGCTGGGATCAGTCCTCCCTGCAGTGACTCACCACTGTCCCCCGGCCTTCTCCAGCTCAGCTCTTCCCCTCCTGAGCCCTACCCTGCCCACAACCTTATGTCCTCTCCTTACCCCCCCATCTGCAGATATCAAGAGCAGGCTTCCAAGCCCTTCTCTCCACATCTCAGGCTGCTCAGAGGGCCTGAGTGGAGACAAACCTGGATGTGTGATGGCACAGACCAACCCAGCCCTGAACATTCCCTGCAACACCTCCACACCTGCCTGCAGGGACAGGAGTGAGCAGTAGTAGGTGGCCAGTTTGCATGTTTCCTTCAAGCCTTGGCATTTTTGGCATGTCTGGAGTCCTAAGACCACAGAATGACCTCAGATGACCTTAAAAATATCTCTGGCTCTTGTGGCAACAGAGAAAAATATTAGCAGGTGACTTAAGTGTGATGCAAGGGGCCATATGTTAAAACCTTCAAGCACATGATTTTTAATCTCATGCATTTTTGGACTTGTGACTTGTAGATATTCTGGGCTATCAGCATTAGGCAAGCGATTGTGGCTTTCTGGGCTGCAAAGAGGCTAAACAGGAACTGGGTCCCCTCTTCCACCACTGTGCCCTTTCCCTGCCCACCACCACCCTTCCATTTCTGCAGGAGGGAAAGAAAACAAAGAGGTAGCTGCACACAAGGAGTCACCCACCAGATGCTAGGATACGCAGGGGCTTGACAGAGCCTCCCCAGGGGGCACCCAGGGAAATGAACCCCCCAATGTACTGATCTTTCCAGGCTTGTGTCTGCTGCAGCAGGAAGTAGAGGATGTGCAGGTTGCCCATGCTGTGAGCGATGAGGAAGACAGGTCTCTGGTACTCATCGTGCATCTCCTCAATCAGCGCCTTCAGGTTCTGGAAGTATTCGGGCTGCTCCTCTGTGGACAAGAGGGGAGCATGATGGCGTGAGGGTCATCCTGCTTCCCTCTGTGCATGGGAGACCTGGCCACAACCCCAGACTTACGGGGTCCAACCCTCCAGTCGTAGGGGGCTGCCCGAACGGTCTGGTCCCTCACGTAGCCATTGTTCACCAGGTTCTGCACCATGGTGTGCAGGTAGCCTGTGGGCAGAGGGAACAAGTGGGAATTAGGTCTGTGGTCTTCTATTGTCAATTTTTTTCCATTCTGGTCCTGTTCATGGTCAAAATATTCCCTGGTAAGCCCTGTAGCTCAGTGGCTCCATCCAGACATAGTGACTGTGCATCCCACTGAGTAATGGGGTCAAGGATGGGGTGGTCCCTGCCAGCACTCAACTGGAGTGTGTCCCCCAGGCTAATGTCCCTCACTTCCAGGGCCCTGAGCTCTCTGCAGAACCCGTCACTGCTGGAGACATGAGGACACCTCCCCATTTGCAGGGAGTATGTGGGATCCCCAGACACCCTGGCCTTGCCTCCTCTCACCTGCCAGCTTGCTCTGATCCAGGTATTCCACAGAATAGGTCTTGCCAAAGCCAGGAACACGGATGTGCACCCCTGGGGCATTGGACATTTTCCGAGAGGTTCGGTTGTACACCACCCTGTGGGGACAGGACAGGAGGTGAAAGAAGAGCCATGTCCCCATGGGGAACGTGGGGCTGGGGTCGAGATCACTGGGTAGCAGCTTGGACCTGGCTGTTTCCAAGCCTTGTGTGGATGTGAGGTGCACTGGAGCCCAGCCAGTGTCCATTCTGCCCTCCTGGCATCCTGGGACAGGAGGTTCTGATGGTACCAGCTGCCACAGCCCCCTCACCCTGCAGCCCCGGGGAGGGTGGCAGCATCTCCAGTGGGTGCTCAGGGTGGTCTGGCTGGGCTTGAGCACATGGCAGGGACATGGGAAAGGGACAGATACTCAGAGCAATAGCCAGTCACTTGTGTTCCCAAACAATCCCATGGTCTTCCCATTTTTTTCCATATGTGCTAGATCACGGCCAGGGGGAGGAGAGGGAAGGGACATCCTCGGTAGGTCATTTCCCCAGGGAGCTCCCAGGGTAGGGTTGTTTGGTACCTGGTGTTATCAATCCAGCAGTCAACTCCCACTGGCAGGAACGTATTGAGGTTGAGCCAGATGGTGAAATAATCCTCTGTTTTTCTGTAGCACATCCAGTTCACCACATCTGGCTTGTCCAGCTTTGCTTCCAGCTGGTTCCCAAGACACCCAGGCACTGGAGGCACCACAGAGGGAGAGCAGAGCCAGTTACAAACCCCATCCCACTGACCCTCCCTGCCCAACATGGTGCTTACCCCACCCCCCAGGCAGTGCTCCCCTGGGGTTGCCTGGGGATGGCTGGGCACCTGCTGGAGCAGCATCCCTGGAGAACAACCCACTCTGCAGAGGATAGAGGGTGCTTGGTGCTGAGATGCTGGGTGAGCATGAAATCAGTGCTAAAATGCATCCTTGGGAATCCCTAGAGCTGCATTTCCATGGGGTGACCCCCAGAGCTGTCACCCTTGGCTCAAACATGAGAGTCCCCAGCAGCACAAAATATCCTGGATTGCTCCCCCTCCCTGGATGGGTTTCCACCCTCATTGCTGCAGCCTGGGGGAAGAAATTGGTGCTGCTTGGGGCTGCCCACTCCTAATGCAGTCCTACCAACTCGTCCTGGGGTAGTGGGCAGCTCAGGGATGCAGAGCTCCCAGGGAGACTTTCCTGAGCTTTAAACCCTCCATACAGGCTGAACAAGGTCTCTGAAGTGGTTCAGCGCTGAGAAGAGCTGTACTGTGCGGAAATTCAGTGGGAATGGTGTGTGTGGGAAACACAGCACAGCTTTAAGCGAGTTCATTTGTGTGCCCTGGCCTCTCGCAATGGAGGGTGACAGTCACCAGGGTGTTTGGTCTGCCTCTGGGAGCATCAGTATGGTTCCCAGCAGAGATGGGACACCCATCCTTCTGCTATCCTGAGAGATGTGCCTGTGCTGGGATCAGACACCATGGAGAGCTTTCCCAGCTGTGTGCAGGAGCAAAGAGCCGGATCCTGGTGCCAGCACTGACTGTGAGGGTGAGGACAAGAGGTGAATGACTTCAGGGGACAGTGAACCTGGTGGAATGGGAGCACCAGGTGACAAATCCCAAGGCCCCAGCAGGTCCAAGGACTTGCCTGCAATGCACGGCTGGGGCTGGTGTGGACCATCAATGCCTCATGCCATGCAAGAGGGGAAGGAGATGTAGCAGTTACTTTCCTCAACCTGCCTTACAGCTCCTTCATGCCTGTGGCATGTCCCTAGGGGTACAGGGAGGGTCTAATCCTGTCTTCAAAGCACCTGGATGGGATCAGACTGGTGTAGGAGAGCCCTGGTAGGGAGTGGGCAGAAGGGACTTCCCTGGTCAGCAAGAGGAGCAGGATCATGAGCTGCTCTGACGGCTCCTGAAGGTGAACAGCCAGCACCCCCCTGCCCCTGGCACACAGCCCTGAGCTCTACCTCCCCTTCCAGAGGACATTAGGTAATTATTAAGGGAGTTCTGTGAGGGCAGAGGGGTTATCAGTGGTCCCAAGGGCACTGGGGGTTTCTGGGACGCCCGGCCCAGGGGGATGGGTTACTTGCGGATGCCGAGCAGCACAAGGAGCAGCCAAGCGGCACAAGGGGCATCCGGGTCTGGCTGGGCGTGGGACATGGCCTGAGGCTGCTGCCGGGACAAAAGGAGATGCTCCGACTGTCACAGGTAATCCTGAAAAGAGGCACCTGGTGACAGTGACCCGGGTCTTCCGACCACCCCAGGACATGGAGGCCTGCACCCCCTGATGCCTCTGGGAAGGGAATTTACAGGGTCAGCCCTTGGCATTGCAGCAGGGAGGGATCTTCTGCTTTTTCTCTTCTCTTTTTTTAAGGGGAAACTTATCACGATTCAAGAAAAAGAAAGAAAACCCCAACTCTGCTCAGCAGAGTTTTCATGGCAAAACCTGAGCTCAAGTGCCTGGTGATGGCACAGGGGCAAAGGAAGGCAGAGCCATTCAGCACAGAGGCACCAGCTGGTGGTGGCTGCTTCCTCCTCCCTGAGATGATGCCCCCACATCTCCTTTAATCTCTCTGTGCCCCTTTTCCTGCTGGCTTGCCCCCAGTCGGAATTGGCATTGGGTGGGATGTGAGATGGATCCTCTTTTGCAGCAGCAGAGGATGACCCAGCCATCTCCTGGGAGTGGGAGAAGATACAGGATGGGGTGGGCTTCAGGAAAGTGAGAGGTGGTGGATCCATCCACTGCACCAATGGCAGCCTGTTTGGGAAGTGGCAGAAGAGGATGTGCTGCAGCCCTTGTCCCTCTGCCAGCAGAGCTCCCCAGACTCAAACAAGCCCTAAAACACTCTGTGGGCCAGGTGTGAGATATCAGGGACTCATTTGCTTTCTGGGATGCCCAGACTATCCTCTCAGCTCCAAAATGCTCTACCTGAGCACAACCAGCCGTGTCCCTATCCCAGTGAATGGGAGGGGACTGCGGAGCTGTGTGACATCCTCACTTGGTGGCTCCAATCCAGACAGCCAAGAACCATGGCAGCCAAAACCCACCGAGTCAGCGGCGGCGCAGGACCCCCACCCCAGTGTCTGCTTTGGGGGGCTGCATGGCAGCCAGAGCGCCCACCCATACCCTGCATGGTGCCCGTGCTGGTGCGACCTTACCGAGTACCACGGGCGGTGTGCTGTTTGTCGGGGGAGCTTCTGGGGTGGTGGTGGGTGGAAAGAGGACGTTGAAGAGCCAGAACTGGGACGTGGGCTGCAGGAGCAGCGACAGCGTCAGCAGCACAACCCCGGCGCCGCTGCTCCCCATGGCAGGCTCGGCCGGGATCCTCCGGACGGCTCCGAGCCAAACAGCCTTTTATAATTTTTACGCAGGTCCAGCCAAGAGGCACCCGGGCTGCAGGGGAGGGGAGAACTGCAAGGGGCTGGCCATGAGGAGGAGGGAAGGGGAGGGACGAAGGACTGGCCTTATGGACAAACCATGGCCTGTCAAAACCAGTCCAGCGGTGCCACGGGGTTCTCAGTGCCCCAAGAGCCCTGCTCAGGGGTGCAGCACGTTGAGCAGCTTCCCCGTGCCTCAGTGTCCCTTTGCCACGTTCTGGGGAGGTGGCTGCCACGTTCTTGCCCCTGCATGGTTCTCTAGGGGTAATGCCTCAGGGCTGCCCAGGGCTGCTCACTCCCTGCCTCGGTGAATACAGCCCCTCTCCACTCCTCCTGCCCCTGGGAGGGGATGCTGGTGCTGCCAGCATGGCCAGGTGGACCCCAGGTATCTGGGAGAAGATTCAGGAGTTGGGATAGGAAAAGACACATCTGGGCGGCTCCTTGTACCACATGGCAGTGCCACATTCCCCAGTGCCATCCTGGGCACTGCCCCTGCTCCATGCAGCATCCTCCCAGTANTTCCTGAAGAATGGGGAGGAAGTGCAATAGAATATGTGGGGTGGCACCTGCAGGTTCCCATCCAAGCTCGATATATGCAACCCAACTCCCCGCAGCCGCCTCCCTCCGTAACGCGGCTCCCGCAAAAGCGCCGCTGGGACTCGGATTCGAACCGAGGCTGCTGCAGCCACAGAGCAGAGCTCGGACCCCTGTGCGGCCTCAGCTGCTGCTCCTGTCCCCCGCCGGGACCCTCTTGCCTCCCTCTGGGAGCGGCGGAGGTTTTAGAGCCGCTCTCGCAGCATCCTGCTCCCCTCCCCGCCTGCGCATCCCTGCGGCACCGGCATCTTCCCAGGGCGCATCCCTGTGCCTGATCAGTGCCCAGTGAGAATCCCACGAGTCGGATGTTCAGTCTGGCGTGCGCTGGCAGCCTCGTTGGGGTGGCGTGGGAGTGGGAAACATTAAAGTGGATCCCCACATTATCCCTGCAATGCTGCAGGAAAGTGGGGTCCCCCCTGCCTGCAACAGACATTCCCCCCTGAGCCCAAATGTGAGCCTGGATAGCTCAGTTGGGAGAGCATCAGACTTTTAATCTGAGGGTCCAGGGTTCAAGCCCCTGTTCAGGCGGTGGCTTTATTCTTTAGTAAGCCCATGGGCAGGAGTGGCACCCCGTCCTGCTCAGGGGGTCCCTCCTGGGGGGACTGATTCAGGGAAGAATTAGGGGATTTGAGGTCTCCGCTGCTCCCTCCCTCAGTGAAGGGTGCTCGGGTGCCCCAGCTGACTTCAGGCTGTGTTCTTAAAGTTTGGGTTTCTGCTGACAACTATCTTTTTTCTGCGTGACGACCTTCATGAAGATACTGAAGGGACTGGAGCATCTCTCCTGGGAGGGAAGCCAGGCTCTGTTCTGCCAGGGGCCATGGGCACACACTGGAACACAGGAGGCTCCAGCCGAATATCAGGAGACCCTTTTTCACTGGGAGGGTGACGAGTGGAAGTTTCTCAGCAGAGCCCAGCATCACTTTAAGGGAATACAGTTCATGTGAGAGCAGAGGCTGCAGTGACTCATGGGGCCACCACAGTGCCTCAGCCAAGCCCTAGACTGCCCTGTAGGTTTATAGACACTTCAGGATATTTTTGCAAAATAGAAACTCTTTTAACAGAAAATCAAGCAATTTTGGATGAAAAATATCCCCTGACCTATGTAAAACTTTATGTTTTTCAAGCTGAACATACATCAGTTGCTCAAGCATAGTAAATTATTTTTCAGATAAGTTTAGTGGCTTTACACATCACACTGACTTTCTTTGGGGGAAAAAAAAAGAAAAGAGGAATGAGACGTTTTATATTTTCTTGTGTTTCTGCTGCTCAGCTGGGTAAAAGTGGGGCAGGCAATGCTGCTGCTAATGGGCAACTTCTCCACATGTTTGCCTTCTCTTCCTCCTGTATTATCTTTAGATGGGAAAAATGCTTTTTGAGCTTTCCCTAAGTAAAGAGGTATGTGTTTTCAGTAAATGAATATTGGAGGAGTGTGAAATCGTGCAAGTGCATGCCCTGTAAACTGCAAATCCTAAAGTAAATGTGCGATGATTTTTTTTTCTTCATTTCTTGCTCTGGATAAGATCAAAAGAAAAGAAATCTATTTTGTGCTAGGAAAAAAAAAATCCACCCTCTCCTTTTCCCAAGCACCAGCCCTGCAGATGCCTGAACCCATCTGCCTGAGTGCTGCAGCCTCCTGCTGCTTTCAGATGCCCCCACAGCGGTGAGTTGAGACCCACTGCTTGGGTGGTGCCTTCTCCACCACCAGCCTGGGCCACACCTTATGTAACTTCTCTTTTGAAAGCTGCCGACCAGAGTGAGTTCTGCACAGCTGTCAGGAGAGGGCACCAAGTCCAAGCAAACAGGCTCCAGAAGGGTAAAAGCAACAGTTTAAGAAGCTTCCCCAGGCTGAAGTATCTCCAGGCGCACCCAGAGATCTCCACCTTGGTGCTTCTTGGTGCTTGTGACACCTCGAGTTCCCATACTTGCAGTTTGTCAGGGTCACCCCTCAGCTCTGGGTGGGTTTTGCCTCTGCTGCAAAAGCATCCCTGGAGGCCCTGCAACCAAAATCCTGCTTCCCTGGAGCAGGGAGTGCCAGCAGCAGGACTTTCATCTGGTTATCTTCCTTCTGCTGTGGCAGATCCTTCATGCCCTGGGAGGCAGGAGCTGAACACGCTTCTGCCTCCCACCTCCTCTCACTCTGCAGAGCAGCCACAGCATCTTCTGGTCCTCCTTCTGCAAAACTGTGAGGAAGTGGAAGGTGGAAGGCTGGGTGAATTCCTCTAAATTCTCAAGTTTGCCTGGAAAATGGAGAAGATGGAGTACTTTCCCAGAAGTGTCACTGCAGCCTCACTGGAGAGACCCTGCACAGTGACTACAGGTCAGGAAGTCATTGTTGGGATGAGTCTGGACACTCTTGGGCCATCCAAGCTTGTGGCCCCCTCCCTGGGCATGGCATCTTTTCAAACCAACCCCCTCACAGCTGCCTCCTTCCCGGCTCTTGACAAAAGTTGCTGTGACTCGGATTCGAACCGAGGTTGCTGCGGCCACAACGCAGAGTACTGACCACTATACGATCACAGCAGAAGAGATCCTGCCACCTGCTGGGTCCTGCCACATGCTCACACCACGGGGAGCAAAGTCCCTGCACTGTCCTGTCCCCTGGCATGGACGCCCAGCACAGCCTGGCCAACAAATCCTGTTCGATTAAGGAGGCTACAAATGGACTTGGATGCTGCTGCTCGGAGCCTTGGCAATCTGGAATGGGGCCCTAAACTGTGCAAAACACTGGCAGTGCTGGGATAGCACCCAGGAAATGAGACTGCTGCCAAGGACAGCACTGTTGAGGGGCCTTATGCAGTGGGGCCATCATCTTATAATACAGCAGAGTCAGGGTTATAATAATTTCAGCTAAATCTAAGTGATACAAGAGGTGAGTAATTAATTAACTTTTTAGCATTGTGTGCAATACAACAAATTTTAGGGAATTCACTTAGAAGTACAACAAATGGCACAATGATCTCCATGGGGAGCTGAGTGGTGCTGTGGGAAGGATACAGTCAGGGAGGTCTGGGTAATCCAGAATGTCCCTGGCCCCTGTCATCCATCATCCCCAGGGTCCCATTGCCACCTCCCTGCCTGATCATGATCCTTCTCCATGTTTCCTCCCCAGTTTCATGCCTTCAGAATTGTACTTTGGTGACTCCAGAGCTGCATTTGCTTTCCTGGCCCTGGTGCAGGTTGAGCTCAGTGCTGGTGGGGAAGAAAGGACTCAGTGGGGTGAGAGCTCCCTGCTCCACATCCAAGGCAGCCCACAGCCCCCTGGGTACGATTCCACTGCTGCCTCCTCCCCATCCCTCCATGCCCCATAGGATATACAGTGGGGGATCCCCATGGACCCTGAGGCCCCATGTGCCCATTTGGTCCCACACCCCACTCCATCAGCCCCACGGGGAGTCCCAGAGGAGCTGTGGGCACCTCTGCTCATCTTGGAGCCACCACTGCCACGTGTGCCCTGTAGAAATGTACACAATATCAAGAACCCATCCTGCCTCCACACACCAGCTCAGAACAGGGAGCACAGCTGCCACAAAGAGAGGTATAGACAGGATTTAACAGGAACACAGAATAGGTTCCCACCCCTGAGAGGGCTCAAGACTACACTTACAGATTTCCTGTGTGAGGCCCTGGTCTTCATGGGTGTTTTTAACTACCTTGATCTCTGCTGGAGGAACACAGCAGGGCATAAGCAAGCCAGGAAGATCACGTCAGGTTTTGTCTTCCTGACCTACGTGGTAGAGGAGCTAACGATGAGCAGTGCTCTGCTTGGACTTTGAACGGACAAACGAGGAATGACCCACTGGGAGGAGTGCCTGAGTCATTGTTAGGCGGTGCTGCCATTCTGAAGGAGAGCTCTGGGATGAGCCCAGGGACCAAATTTCTATCAGGATGGTGTCCAGGTCCCCAATTAGACAAGAGCAAATGTTCAGACCAACCCAGCTCAATGATATGCGGAAATAACTGAGAAGAGCTCTCAAAGCACCAGTGAGGACTCTCTCAGTGATAGTTAATAGAAGATAAGGGAAGGAGGCTCACACAATGCTACTTATTGTTTGTGGACATTCATTTACTAAGGGCAGGCACAACGTGGTGCAGTAGCAAAGGTCCTCACAGTTGGAATCCTGAATCAGCATCTCACCAGGGTATGACCTTCCCTTCCCAGTCCAGGAAGGTCCCAGAATCCTTCTCAGAGATGGAGGACAGCACCTTCAGCATCCCTTGCACGCTGTCATCCACTGTCAGGGGAGGCTGTGGGGCACAGGGAGAAACAGTTCTGTGCTCAACGGCCTGTCCTGAAACAGGTCATTACTCTGGGCAAGACACATTCCCAAATTCTCATCTCCCTCCCTCCTGTGCCTCCAGGGTATCTGCCCAAGAACTCCCACACAGCCCAGCATGAGACGCCAGCAAATTCTGCATTCCTAAACGATGAGGTTTTCCCAGACCACAGACAGGAGATCTCTTACCTTAAATGATCCTGCACCCCCCCC
>WAAE01022891.1:0-50068 GCA_013400495.1 Nicator chloris | reverse complement strand
GAAATATTAAGGTGCTACCGAAGTGTAAATTATATTAAACAACATTTTGTATCACTTCAGTATTTGTGGTCCACATAGTGGCACAACACTGAGCTGAAAATTCAAGTGGAGATGGCCCACCAGGAGGCCATGACAAACCTCCACTGAATCCTTCCACAGCTGGAAGATCCACAGCCCACAGCAGCCACTCTTACTCTGTGATATTTCCTCCTCTCACTTCCTTCACAGAATGGCACAATGGCTTGGTTGGAAGGGACCTTAAAGATCATTAAATTCCAGTTCCCCTGCCATGGGCGGGGGATCCCACTGGATCAGCTTCCATCCAATTTGCCCTTTCCCACCAGTTCTCCCACTCTCATCTTCCTTTTCTTATCACTTCAGCCATTTAAGTGTTGTCTGGTCTATTTTGATGAATAAAAATATAAGTAAAGACTAAGTCACTACTGGGGTTTAGCAACATGCACAATTGTTTGACAAAAAAAAATCAGATTTCTGGAATGATATTAACAAAAATATGTGCTTCTGAAAGACAGAACATATTTCAAATAAATAACATTTTTCTTTATTTTGTGAGCTCACAGCAGTGTTCACATTTTGTAAAATACTTTAAAATAATCACTTCTCTTCATGCAATTGTTTAAGTACCTAATAAAGCCAAAAGTTACTGCTAAGAACAGATCTGTAAAAATAAAGGCCTATATTGGACATACTAAAAGATCTTAAGCTGACAGCAGAAAAGGTATTTTATATTTTCACCAAGTACTTTGTTTATAAATGAAATTATTTGAGGAAAAGAAGAAAAAGAGCTGCTTCTTTTAAATAAGCATTACTTCACATGGGATTTCCCTCCTCCAACACCACAACTGACACGAATTTTGACTATTACCTTATCAGACTCCTTTTTCATTGTGCAGCTCAGCTCAATCTTAGGAATTTGTGCAGAATTCAGAAGTTTTGAGGGTGTATGTTTAGGTTTGAAGCTAATAGTGTAAATCAGCTCTTTAGTGTGCTAAAATATTTGTAAGCAAAGTATTTTCCTAAGTCAAACAGAGTGCTGCCACCCTGAACATTCCCCACACAGAAAAATGTGTACAAAAAGGAAGATGTTAGCAGTAAGCAAACTGTCATAAGCAGAGCACTGTATTTAATATTCAGATCAAGGCATCTCTGTCTCATCCCAGCAAACCCTTTTGACAAAAGCCATCCAATGTCTGCCAGCAGTATTGAGTCCAGCTGAGGACAAATTTCAAGATGAACCTGAAATCAATTTGCCATCAAATTTTCATGCTTCTCCCAGACTATCTGTGGCATTTTAATTACAAGCACCCTAGGCGGGGGGTACTACAGATATTGACACTTAGCTCCTACAATAAACTTTATTGGCAACCTCTGTCTGAATGTAGTACTCAACTAGAATAACAAGAAATATATGAGGATATCTAGGCAATAAGGTGGCATAATCACTTTGGAGTGGTTTTGTTCCCAACAGTGGACATCGCTACTACAGAAACTTTTCTGGATTAAAATAAATGTTTGGTGGCAAATTCACTTTCGTTGTGAACTTTTACAAAATCCCAAGTCCCTCAAGAAGATAAGTAACATTAAATTCCTTCCTTTTCCCATTTAATTCGGTGGGGTGTTCTTATCTAGCCTTTATCAATTCCTGAAGCCGTCCTTGCTAGAAATTGGGTTCAAATTAGATCAGTGACAGGCTACAGAATCAGGGAGTGCCTTTGCATCTCTTTCCATTTCCAGTCCTCAAGATTCCACTGCACAATGTACAAGGGCTAAATGTCTTGGCAATCAGGGCTCTAAACCGGGGATGAAGCAGTGATTTTCAAGTTCTGCAATGCACAGTTTGGAGCTTTTCAGTAAAGGTATTCAGAAGCAGTACACAGACATGCAGTGTCTTATTGAGCACCGTGAGGGCAAGGCTGCTTGCAAGACAATTTTCCTCACTATGGAGTGCTTAAGAGAATGAAAGATTTATAAAAGAGACATTTAGAGATGTTACCACGCCAGCACAAGGGAGGTTTGCTGTGCATGGTTAGGGGAGATGTAGAGAGAAGACGACGACAAGGTCACTCCAAACTGAATATAAATCTGAAACTTGGAAAAGCAGCCTGTAAGTTGCAACAAAGCCTAAACAGAACAAACACACAAAAGAAAGAAAATAAAACATTTTAAATGCTACCCCTCCACCACATGGCAGGAGGGTTGGGACTACATGATCTTTAAGGTCCTCACCAACCCAAACATGATTCTGTTACACCCTAATACAAGGAGAGAGGAAGCGTGTAGTGAATGTAAGAGACACTGACAGCTGAAAAAGTTTCAGTAATTAAGAACTGCAGGGTGCTTTGGTCAGGTGTGGTTTGATATTTCCTAAGCTGACAGGTAGAGGATGTCAGCAGCAAACACCTTGATTTATAGAGGATATGAAAGGGTCTGGGTTGTTGGTTCTGCTGGAGCCCCAGCACAAGAGGCAAAAAGCTGGAAAATGAAAGGTTGTAATCTAGGAAATTTTATGAATTAACAAATAGGACTAGACAACCATTAGTTTCCCAGACCCCATGAATTCAATGGGATTAGTATTCCCTATTTGTGCCCATTGTTCATATATGAAATTCAGGGTCTAACTGAAAAAGATTCACTTGAAACACTGAGTGACAGCATCCCTGCAAGAAACACTGGTGATGTTCCACCAGACTATAAAAAAATAAGAATTAAGTTTCATTGCAGATGTTTCTTATAGCATTACAACCCAGTCCTGTTTTTTGCTATTGAGTATTAAACAAACACTGATTTTTTTTTTTAATTATTGATTAAAACATTTAATACAAATTGTAGTGGAAAAGCCTCTCACAATTTTAGTCATTTTTCAGAGTGCTCAAATGGTTTTAAAACATTCTGCCTAATGACACACATCCTGCTTTTAAGGCTTAGTAGAGATCACTTTTTTAATCCCAGCCCAAACTCCAACGTGAGAACAGGCAAAGTTTGCAGTAAGAGTGGCAAAGGCAGCCCTGAAATCTGGGTCCATCCCACACAGGGCAGAGAAATCCCTGCCACTGTACATTGGCACAGCTCTGCTGCCTGCAGCAGTGGGACACTGCTCAAGCCTCAGCAGAGATCTCAGAGAATCTCATTTTAAAGGTGCCACATGAAGAACCAACCTTTTTTGGCCTCTAAACCCAGATTTTTTAAAGGCTTGTTAGTGTAAAAGATCTACAGCCTGTTACATTCCTGGATGTACTGAAGTCAACACAAGGAATGAAATAATCTCAAATCTTGAAGTTTTTTTTAACAAAATATTACCTGCCATCTCATGGTAACCCTCTCATATTATCCATTTACAACTTTCCTTAAACAAAATATTTAAGTTAAGGAAAAAAACTCTGCTCACCATTTTCATCTACAAAGTAGGGCAGGGTGGTTGGTTGGTTACCCATGAAATATATGTTCACATACAATTTTTGGGGAGGAACTACCACTTTCTATACAAATCCTCACAAAAACAGTTTAGCTTTTAATAGTGAGCATATGCAAGCACGTCACGTGGAGATAATTTTTTTAATTCCTGGAAGATGATACAGAGACTGAAATATTTACTTTATTCATATGACCTGATAATAAACACACGAAAAAAAGTCCAAGTTGGCTGCCAGCTCCCTACAGAGGAGTTACAACAGAAAAATAATCAACAAGTCGATTATTTTATTTAAAATACATGGTGCCTGGCCTGAATTTTTTGAGGTGAATTCTGAAAACCATATATGTGAAAGAAAAGCTGTATGAAGGGAACATTTAATAAGTTTCTTTTTTGCCAATAAAATATTGGCAGAAGCTGATCTAATGGCTTAAAAATCAGACTGTGAATCTGACTGTCCATTGGATATTTGCTGTGGGTATCCTGCAGTTTCTTAAATAAAGCATTAGCTTGAGCCACAAAGAATAAACAAAGATTCTCAGGATGATCTTAAATGCTCTTGGGATATACACCCCTTAATAACTGAAATAATAGACTTCAAATGTGAACATGGTTTGGGCAACATATTCTTTCAATTAGTTTCATTTCAGTATAAATACACCAGGAATATGGAATCTAATCTGGGGAATTTCCTGAAATGGGGCACTACTGCTATTACAGTGTTCTGATTCAAGCTCCTGAGTTCTGCAATGGGCAATGTATCCCTGTTTGGAAGCAACTGCAGTTATCAGTAGCCAAGAATAATAACAGTGTTTGAGCCACTCCCCGAGGCATAAGGAGCTCAAACACCTTTTAAAATTGGTGTGTGATAGATAATTCACCTATACATCATTTTACACACCCATGCACATTACCTAACAGAACCGAGTTAACATGTCTGCTGTGCCTTGAAGATGTTGCAAATGCTTCTATTATTAATAAACTGTATTTTTCACAGATCAGTACTGAAACTTTAATGAACTTCTGGATGTTGAAATACACGTTACAAATCGTTCAGTGATTCTGGTTTTAACTTCAGACTCCTACATGAAGAAAGGAGGACTGAAGTTTACACCCATTTTAGGGTATCATGTTTTAAAAAGCTGTGTTATTTGAGACTGTTTATGTCAGGTGCTTCTGGCAGGCATTGAGCTGACATAAAATGGGAATACATGCACAGGAATTACACTGAATACAGAGAATTGCTAACACAGGAAAGTAGGGACTGGAGGAGAGCCTTTTGTTACCTGGGGGTGGCTTCCCCTGCCGAGCAACCCTGTAGAAACGTTAGCATTTTATGCCCAAAACAAACTAAATACAACAGAGTTGGAATAAATGGCTCCTCAGGATAAAAAAGGGAAATGGCAGAAGCACTGCAAATTCTATGAAATATTGTAAGGAGGAAAAAATGTCAGGTTTAAATCTCTGAAAAGAATTGGGGAACACCAGCAAGACAGACCAGATTTCTGCTCTTTCTTTCCACAAAATACTCAGTTTAATAAGCTGCTCTGTCACAAAGTACATCAGCTATGTAATTTGATAGCGTTAATAATGGAACAGCTTCAAATATTTGTTCCCTCAAGTTTTGGGGGGTTTCACTCATCCAATCTCTTGTACAATGTACTCACACGTGTTTCGTACATTTAGCAAAGACAAAAATGAATTTTGCATGCAAGGCTAGCATTTTCATTGTCATCAAGAAAAGTTAATTACTGAATAAATTGCAAGTTCAGAAATATAATGCATTAGGACAGAACCTATCCTTTTTGCCTGAAGAACCTATTAAACTTCATCTCGTTAGCAGAGGGAAAAATCTTAATTAGCATTTTGTTTTGGACAAATCCTTGCCAAGTCTGAACTGTCTGTTGCAAATATAAAAGGAGAGAGACTCAGCAGATGAGGGTTTACACAGCATCATTTTTGAGTATTTCATGAAATCTGACAATATAATCTCTGACTTAAGAAACCAGAAACCATGAGCAGTTTTTCTGCTGTTCAGTATTCCACCAGGCTTTGAATTCCTTTTCATTTATCAGCCAATGAGCTGTTACAAAGTTACATACAGTTAAAATCTTATAACTGTGTGGTTAAGTGTGCAATATGAGTTTTCAACAAAAAAAATTTTTAAAAAGGGATTTTTGGTTCTTGCACAAATTCCAATTCATAGATTTCCCAGAACAGCTGTCACAGAATATACAGAACACAAGACTGGAAACAGCCCACCAACCAATGAAGTGTTAACATTTAACTTGATGCATTTTAAATGAGTTTATCTTTTAGCTTTTGGGTTGTTTGGGTTTTTCTTCAGTGAAAGAAGCAAACACAACACTAGAGAAGATTTACATTCATTATTTCACTTAGCATTTCCAATGAACTGTTACTGTCTAGATTTTGGAAGTCAGTTTCTTCAAATTATTACCACAACGTAAGAGGAGCCGTGCATCCACAATCCCACTAAGAGTTAGACCAACGAGATCACAGTCCTTTGACACTAAATTCTGACCAAGAAACAGAAATTAATTTGGTGTGAGAGAAGGCAAGGAGACATGAGACCTAATTTTTTTTTAATTCAAGGCAGGATTTGAAAAAGTTCCAGATTTCAAAAANTTCAAAAAAAAAAAAAAAAAAAAAAATTACATTCAAACTATTTTCCACTTCTTGACTAAAACCAGTCAAAAAATCATTCGGTCCCATTTTTGGATCTTTTTGCATCAGGTCCTCCACTGAAAGAGCCTTCATCTTCTTTGCTTCTCTATTTCACATTTTTGAATGTGTTTCAAGGTAGAACTAATAAAAAACACTGTGGGAGGGCAGCTGCTGTGCTCTCACTCAACAGATCACCATAACTTCTTCAACCTTAAATCATTTGGGAATCTAAAAGAAGTGTATAAAGGGGCAGCAGCATGAAACAGGCTGCACAAATCATGGCAAAAGCCACGCAAGGGGTCTAGCCTAGACCAACAAAAAGGCCAAAGAACAAATGCAGTCAGACCAAGCCACTGCAAATATTCCTAAAAACACAAAGAAGGTGTAAAGGGAGTGGAAGCCAAGTTCAGCAGAGGTGAGATTGCCAGCAGTTAAAGATGTCTTAAGAAGTTGCTGATTTCTGATCTGGCACGAAACAAGTTTGGTAAACTAACCCATTTTTTAAATTAGGGCGTTCAGCAGCACAGTTAAGGCTTCTCATCACCAAAAAGGTTGGGGGGCAGTGGATTTTACTGCATTCTTGTCCCCAGGGTCCCTCTGTAGGGGCAAATGAAAGCTGTAATGACCCACTGCATAAATTAAACCTCGCAAAGACGTAATACAATACAAGATTGATGTGTAAAGACCGGGCATAAAATAGCAGGATAGCTGCAAGGCCATAACACATCTTGAGATGAGATTACAGACTTGGGGAGCTTAACATCTTGTTTTGAAGCTATTGCTCAAGGAAAGACTTTTAAACCTGTATATTAAAACTAATGAGCTAAATAGGCCATGCATTAAAAAACTGAAATCTGGTGTCATTCTTGGAAGAGTGAAGACAAGTCTGATCATTTTTTGCTCCCCTGAATGTTGAATTACAGTGATTAGATTCTTCTACAAGCTGCATTAATTTGTTATTTGCATGGAAACAGTGTAATAGGAAAACATTTTCCACATTAGTGCAACAGACAGCTTTTATGCCTGAGCTCTATAAAGAATAAATTTGCAATTTTCCAGAAAGAAGTAAGGTAATGAATAACAGGAATTCCAGTGTGGGAATACTACTTCTCTTTTTAGTAGTCATTTTAATTAAATATACAAGATTTGAGACTACACCATTTCCATTGCCATCTCCTCAGAGGCAATGGTTTGCTTCAGCCATGTGGTCAGGTATTTTCAAATAATGTAAGAAAAAGTTAAATTTTAATAATCAGTAAAGACAGTGAGGTCCCAAAAAGGAGACTTAGTAAAAACAGGTTGACATACAGAACTATGTTAAAATAGGCATAAACGACTCATGATTCATATTCCATAGTCTTAAAGATGTTCAGACCCAAAGTGTGGATATATTTTCCTGTTTTAGCCCAGCAGTGCTTGCCATTTTTATTTAGCAAGAGCATTAACGAAGACTTTTCTTCCTGCTGCAAAAATCTCACTGTATTTCATACAATTAAGGAAGGGATAGACGTAGCTAAAAGCCGATATTAAGGATAATGGCTCAAAGCCTAATATAGTCTCTTATCAGCTTCAGCTTATAACAGGGATGAATTTCACATGCTTTTTCCCCACTTTGTTAGCAAATAAACAGGCAAGCAACTGCTGTTTCCTCTGACCAGGAAAGCTGCTGAAGTGTTCACACCAAGTTCTTCAGAGATACCTGCTGCTACAGCAGGTGATTCAATTGATTAAATCCAAAACTTATAATAATTTTTCCCATCAGATTTTCTTAGATGGCAGATACCACATTTTTACTCCAATTTGCTTTGCCAAACCTTCAGATTTTTCCAATTAATTTTAATAACTTTAACAAACAACACTGCTTTAAAATGGCTGAATACTGACATCCAAAGAGCTCTCTAAAAACACACGTCCTACATTTTTAACCTGCTGTCACTGAAGACAGCCATGCTACCCTGCTGCAGGACTTTCTCTCTTTTCCAATTAACATCAGTGGGCTATAGTTAGTATTTTACTGGTTTAGTCCAGTTGTTAGTACTAAATGTAGAATTGCGTATTAATTGCAAATGGCGATAAAAAAGGAGGAAAAAAAACCTTGAAAAGGTTACTGAACATCAAGATAAAGCAAAAAAGAAATAGCTTCTAGAAAACTAATATTTGTATCCCTATAGTGTTAATTATGCCCTAGATTTTAAGGAGATTTTAAATTGCCTCTTTCAACAGATGTTCCCTTAAAAGAATGGCTTATTTGGGAAATGACAGGTCTTTGTCAAAGCTTACCCAGTGGAATACAAAAATTAGTACCAACTAACTATAGCCCCAAGTATTACAAAGTCTTTATTCTCAACAACAACACGACACCCCTGTCAGCAGTGAGTTACTAATTGCAGATATGTAAGGGAACTGCAGCCATAAAGCAACAGCCACTTCAACCCCACTGGTGCAGCTGATGAGCTTCCCTCTTCAGACATGGCCCCAGTGAATTCAGCCACACATGCAAAAAGGGGTTGGGTGGCAGGAAAACCCAAAATCAGCACCCCACCAAAACTTATTCCACCCCCCAAGAGATACACAGAAATCTGCCCCCAATCTGCCTCTTCCCTTCTTTCATCTGCCAAACATTAGGACAATCAGAGAAAAAGGGACCAAGTATTGTATGCTTCTGCTAGCTACAGATATTTATTTCACAAAAATGAAACTATTAAAAAAGAACCAGCAAATAAACAACCTCAGACTTTTTTAATGCAATGCTAAATTTCAGATGTTTGAAGTGATTGTAGAAAAAGTCCCATAAAGCTATTTCAAGCAAGCAGATGTGAATACTCATACCAAAATCCTGATTGATAGACTCAGAAATGAGAAGTTTTCTATTGTGGCATAAATCAAATTCAATCAAAACAATGAAAGTCATGGATACTAATTTTTACAATACATTTGTCACATTGTGGGTTAAACCCAAAATTATTCTACCAGGTAAATCTGAACATTCTTGACTATGTTCCCCACAAACTGAGCCATCTAGAATTAATCCAGGTTGTTACTGCCATGGAATCCAACCCTTTGGATATTTAACTGGCCAACAGCTTCCTATTAAATCAAGAAATGATGTACCAAGAAAACTGCCACATCACAGGAGAAAATATCTTCTGCATAAATAGCCTAAGAATTCTCTGTATCATAATCCAAAGTGCAAGCAAATGGACCTTGTATTAAAACACACACTCTTTGGCAAAATCACTTTGCTAGTAATTGAGATCTCAATTGAAGTCCAGTTTCAAAGATATCAGTTTCTCTGGTATCCTCCCATGCCAGAACTTGCTTGACCTAAAAGGAGCAAAGGACTTCAGCCCACATTTACCCTGTCTTGCTTCTGGGTTACTTTACTGAACTAAATCAGTGGGATTTAGTCACCAGTCATTTTCTACATACTTGGCACTCATCTTTAGAATATAATAGGTTTGGTACTGCCTTTTTCATTTTTGAATTCATGGTTGCCTGGTGGTCTTAATTTTCTCTGAGTATTCAAAGATGACAGATTAATAGGTGGTTCTTTGCAACTGTGTGGGCAGATCTTTAATGGAGCTCATTAGTTTATATTAGTGAGCAGCATGCAGAGATGTGGAAGCTGCTCCTGGAGGACACCACTTCTACTGCTAAATTTTTTAAAAATAAAATAAATAAATTTAAATCCTCAATTCAGTGATTAAATAAGTACCAACTGGGTCAATTTGTGTGAAGAAACAACAAAGTAAACTAATTATTCAGTATCAACTTTAAAGAAAAATCCAAAACATGTTGTGGTGCTACAGTGGGTGTTTTTTCCCTACAAAATTCAGCTGTCCTTAACACCAGAAAAAGGGAACCTTCTGAGATTTCCCAAGCATACCTTGCACATCTGTTTATCATCTAGGACACCCAGTAGTACAACAGACTGCTGCTCAACCCAGCAGAGAATTCTGTGGTCTTTTCTATCATAATAAGTCTTGAGCTAGGACTGGATTATGAAAAAAAAATAATAATCACAACATTAAATGCAAGTCAACCTTGGCACTCAACCAAAAAACCCGGGACATTTATATGAACATGGCACACATAAAAGGATTTCATTTTACACAAAACATTTTTCATTTAACTTTATTGGACTTTTTTCCAGCACCTGCTTAGGTTTCCAGGTAACCATGAAGTTTAATAAACCTGTACAATGATAATTAAACACTGTAAATAATTTATCTGCTTAATCTTCCTAACTGGCCTTTATTCCTTTGTAGAAAAGTGATCCTTGCTGGCATTCTGGAGAAGGTTTGCAAAGTAAGTGCAGCGAGGAGTGGTAGCATAAAGTGGATTTGCTCTCAATAATGTATGAAGCCACACGCTGGGTAGAGGAATCCTCACAAAAGTGGCACCACAGCAATCTGTTCCTTTCATCTGCAGCCAGCATTTAAAGTGAAGGTGCTGCTCCGAATCAAAAGCACAATCATTCATTTGTGAGCAGATGTCCTTCACACGGCAGGCAGCGCTTTTTCAAAACAGAGCTGAACAAATGCACTGCTGTGAGACAAGTTCCCCTACCCATTAAAGAAAGAACACAGTATATATTAATTTAGCAGGTTGTTGAATGTTTTAAAGTAGAATTTATGAAGCGGAAAAAGCATGTGGTGAAACAAAATGGCTTTCAAACTAAAATATGAAAAACCTCCTCTAGTTATTCACTTGCAAAATGCAAGAGTCTAGGGCTCATGACAATAGTTTATGCAGGAAATAAGCTGAAATGTGAGCTGGGTGATTTTCCACACTACACTCAGATTATTAACTAAAAGACACCATTAATTTGATAATATGTGCATGATTGTGAGATTGCAAGTCTACGTATTCTGTGTTCACATTTGTTGATAGAATTTAGGAGTAAATCGAAGTGAACATTGCTTTACTCTGCTGAGTGGTGCAGAGTCCCAGCAGCTCTAAACAGAGAGCTGCTCAGAAAGGGAGTTCTGACACTTTTGATTAAACAGATTTTCCTAGTTCTCTCTGCATGCACAAGCCTTCTTTGGAGGGTATTTCTTTTCCTAAAAAAGCCACAAGGTTCTGGACGTGCCCCATGCACACTGTGGTAGACAAATGTTCACTGTGATTGTGTGAGGCTACAATCTTTGCTAGGAAGGTTATGGTGGTTGGACTTTCTGTTATTGGATCACATTCCCATTACTCACATTAAAATATATACAATAAAATAACATGCAAAAACTTTAATCCTTACTCATAATTGAAGCTCCACAAATTTAACCACAACTACTCCCCCCCAGTTACAGCAATTGTATGTGCTGGGTCTATTTGACACCAACACAGACCTTTCAGAAGCAAGGTGTTATCAAATGAAGGCACACACACCAAACTCTTCTGCAATCACTAAAAGGCAGCTGCATGGCCTTAAGTGCATTTTTTAATTAATATCTATGGGCTAGGGAGTTCCTCTTTCTCTTTTTAGTCCTGTTGTAAAAGGGTGAGGGCAAGCCACAAGATGCACACCGTGATTTCAGACAGCTCCCGTGGCCTGTCCAACCCTCCAGGCCCCCCCAGGCTGTGCAATGCCCTCCCATCCCCTACCCTAAAATCTTCCTGCAGCCTTTGCTCAGCTCCCTCAGCACCTGATCACACCCAAACACACATCAAACCTTAGAACCTCCTGCCTCCACCAACAAAAGCCACATCTTCTCTTCCTTCTTTCCTCTCATTTCCCATAACATGGCTTACAGACACATCAATATTTACAATTGCTTTATCCCCATTAAATAAACACCCAGTTTTGCTGCCCACACAGAAAAAGGTTGATTCCTTCTTGCAGAAACATACTATTACTAGCAATATAATTATTATAAGGAGTACTACTGGTTTACTACAGTAAACCTGAGTCTCTGTTTATATATGCATGATTATTGTAGCAGGAGTCATTTGTGGAGAGCTCACATATAAAAAATGCATCTAATAACTCTTACTGTAATGATTAATCAATTTATGAATATATTATTTAAACTAATAGTTCAGGTAGGGTATCTTAAACAAGTTACAGAGTACATCGACCAATTCAAATACCAGCTACCAGATCAATAAGAAACTCTAAGTAACTCTAGGGAATAGGTACACTTGCATAAGAAACTGTGAGTTTTCAAAATCCTTCTATTGGGAGAACAACCTCATCAAAAATAATTGCTTTAGGCCATTATCTTTGGATTTTGGCAAATTGCATGGTAAACTAGAAAGTCAAGTAATAATTTGACACTGTATACGGAACTGTTTTTATACTATTGCAAAATAAATTAACTTTTCTTTTAACTAATCAAAGGAAAAACACTACCTGATACATCTGTTCAGCTTTTCAACACGAGTATTTAAAATGCAACATGGTTTTTGTACCCTATGAACACACTGTCAAGACTATGCCCTAGGCTCAATATCAATGAAATATATTTATTTATAAACATTGAAGATACTTTTCCCCTAACATTTACAAGGGAAACAAAACAAAACATACAAACAAAATCCCCAAACTTTAAACCAAGTATTTTTAAGGCAAAGATAAAAAAAAAAAGAAGAAAAAAAAAAAAAGAACAGCAGCAAACCCAGGCAAAAAATTAAACAAAAAGGTACCTGGTCAAACCTGACAATTTAGCTTGTTGGCGACCATCATGAAAAGTTTTCTGTACTTGATTTAGTACTTTTTAAAATCTGAATATATAACTTTAATCTTTCAAAGCAGGATTTTTAATTAAAAGTACCAAGTGCAAATTCACAAATCCGCTGCCCTGCTCTCCCTCTGATGCTAAAGGTGTGCTTTATCTCCGTTTCAAGTGATACTGCATTTTAAAAATTAATTAGTAGCTTGCAAGAACAGCCACACATTATTGAGTAAGTACCAGCATTTAAGTGAAACAGATGAAATATTGGTAAGCAATGCAGACCACAGTATAAGTATGTGAAGGGGGTCATAGGCTAATCCCTATTGATTTTCCAAGTACACGTACAGCACCGCTGGGAAAGGCCAGTTCTGTTGGCAATCAGCTAGCACAAATACATTATAAATCTTACTGTCCACCTTCACTGATCACTGTCACTTACTTCCTCCACTAAAGACCATGAGGAAACTACAACAAATCCACTGACAAACAACCAGGAATGAATTTTAAAACCGTTCTCCTTAGGCGTAATTTCAGAACGCTTGTGATGTACGTAACGTAAAGCAGAAAAACGTTTAAGGGAGCAATATGGGACATGTAATAACTATTCTGAGAAATAATCCACCAGAAAACTGCTGGGCCACTGAGAGGAGGAACACAAATAATGATGAACAAGTCATTCACATTAATCTTACAAATTAACATGAAAAATTTGGCGCAAACACGCATTTGCCTGTTGGTGGAGGGAACTGAAACATATGAATTTCCCAAAGCTGAAGACAATGCTGCCCTGGCAGTGAAGGAGCCAGCAGACTGCTGTCAGGAGCTATGCCCCATGACCACCCTTTAGTGCAAGATTCACAACACTGCAGAGAAACAAGCAGGGTCCAGACTGATCCCAGCAGCAGCAAAGAGCTCCAGTGGCCATGAAGATAATTCTGATCTGGAGCACAATAAAAGTTCAAGGCTTAACCAATGGATATTGCAGGGGAAACAAGGACAGTGATCTCAAAAGCACAACTGAGGTACTGAAAAGAGAAAACACCACTTATTTCAGGTCATTGTTACCATTTTCAGGAATAATTTCTTCACTGAAAGGGTTGTTCAGCATTGGCAGGGGCTGTCCAGGGAGGTGGTGGAGTCCCCATCCCTGGAGGTGTCCAAGGAACAACTGGACGTGGCACTCAGTAGCATGAGGTGGTGTTTGGTCAAAGGTTGGACTCTATGATCTTGAAGGTTTTCTCCAAGCTAAACAAATCTGTAACTGTGATCCCAGCAGGTGAATGAAATGAGACTGAGAGGCTGATTTAGAAATAATTAGCACTTACGTAAAGCAATATCAGAGTTTTAAAACAAACACCACATTCATGAAACTAATGTAATTCAACACAACTTGGTTAGCTTCAGATCAGTGAGAACTGTACTGGAACTGCTCTTTATTAACTAGGCAAGGAGCAAAAATCAAGCTGCACTAATTCCTGTGTAGGTGGGACAAACGCTCCCATTGGGGAACGAGGTTGGGCTACAACTGGCAATTCCAAGGTTGAATCACAGGGAACACAACGTGCAATCCACCACTGCCTCGGACAGAAGAGAGTTAGCAGCTCTCTTTGCTGACAGTGGAAAAAACCCATCAGCCTGCCCCCAAATCCAGAGCACTCCTGGATGTAACTTCTGTGGCAGCAGCTCCTGCTGGAAAGCCAGGCTACACTCGGTGCAGCCTGTGTTTGCAGATATATGAGAGGAGCTCAACATTTCCATTTAAAGTATCATTTAATGGAATTTTAAGCTGTCTGAGAAGATGGATACGCTGTGTTTGTTTTCTACATTAATGATCTATAAAAGAAAGGAACGGAACATAAATACAGTACTTTTTTGTAACACCCTTTACTAAAAATGCTACTACTTGTGTTTATCATTTATATCCTCATACACAACCTCAAAATTGATTGCACTTTAAACCATACATAACCTGCTGTATTTTTCATTTTGAGTCATATTGCAAACATTTTTATAACTCTGTTAATATATTCCATACCTTGTATTCTTATTGATTATGAATATTTCTTTTGCAGATTTTATTGCTTTTCATATAAAAAATGTTAGGCATTTTTTAAAAACTGAAAATAATATTACAACTCATACTTTTCTTCATTGTGATAATTCTAATATAAAAAGTGTTAGCATGAATATTTGCAGACTGTCATTTTTCACTTTTTAAGCTCAAGATAGAAAAGAGAAACAGTTAGTAATGTAAGGTACTACATAGGTTTCTTTTTTTTTTTTCCTTTCCTCAAATCTCTATTTAAGCTCTTGGGTTGAATCCATAATCATTTTGAATACTTAAAAAAATTAATATACCAAAGGAGAGTCAATATAAAACATCATGGGTTTATATCAGGTACACATTATCTTTCCTAATTACTACTGCAGTTTGCAGACTGAAATACAATTTATATTTAGGGTATGATTTTGCTATTAATTATCAAATTGAAAAAAATAAAATCTTGCATTATAAATTCTCTCTTGGAAATTAATGTTATTCTTTTTTTCCATAATCCTATCACACAAGCAATAAGTGCATTGCAGCATGAACACTTTAATTTTTCCAGTTAGTTTTGAGCAAGCCCAGAGGTGAGGTTTAATAAGGATCAATGGCACTTTATCTGGGACAGGGCCACTTCACAGCATGCAAATTACACAGTAACACTTAAAAAAAGAAATAGATTTAATTAAAAAAAAAAAAGTAGAACCACAGGCTCTGGAAATTCAATTAAAGGATTTATGCAAAGGTTTGCTAGGTTTTTATATGCAGTTACTGCTTATATAATGAGCTTTTCATATTAAAAATCAATAGGTAATCTAGAGTAGAAGATCATCCCCTTAAATACATTTTTGAAATCAATTTGAAAAATAGTCCATCAACTGCTGTGACTACTCTTGCTGCTTCGATTAGACTAAGAGCAATATTTAGATTGTAAGACGTGCTATGGAATACCTATGCTTGGATTTTGCTCTCAAGTGTTCTTATACTCTTAAGTGCCCAAGTTAATCATACAGTAATTCAAGCCTGTGTACAATGGATAAATAATTAATTTCATTACGAGCATAAGGGCACAAATGTCCTGAAATATGTGAAAAAGCAGGCACCCAATAGCACAATCTGACAATATTTTCAATATATGCAAAAAACTATTTCTATTAATATCTTTGCTCTCTCTCTCTCTTCTCAACCTACTTGCCACTTAGCACCCTGAGATAAATATTTCTGTTCATAACTTATTAAAGCTAAGGAAGCAATTAGCCTAACACTTGTCTGAAGTGCAACTTTCACACATCATGAATTTAAGGATGGATCAGGTCCTGTGTCCTTCAGGTTTAATCTAATATGCCAAGGTGCTGTAGTGATATAAGATCATTATACTAAAGTCCAAAACTCCCGGTTAATATTCAGAACTTATCCCAAATTCACATCTCATGCAAGCAAGTATCCCTTCAGAATGAATGGAGATGGACCCACTGCATCAGCACCTCCTTGGCATCAGCCTCCCCAGTTGCCCAGTGTTTGTAAATATTCTGAGCTGAACATTGTAAAGTAGTCACTCCGTGCCCTTTTTTTGTTCACACAAACAGAAGCAAAGCAGGGAGAGTTCTCAAGCACAAAGAATCCCAGGGAATCACTGGCAGCACTGTTATGCCAGCATGAGAGTTTCCACACATCACAGGGTGAACAGGACTCCTTCCTTACATAAGGAGAATTTTCACATCTGTTTCCATCATTCACCAGGATGCATTCACCAGAATTTCAATTTCAGTCCTTAATTCAGCACCAGCTTGTTAAACACACATTTTAGCCACAGAGAAATTCTCAGACTAAAACATCCTCCTGTGATATGCTTGCACATAGTGCCAAGGCACAATTTTGGATGCTCGGGAAATGTAGATTCTAATTATTGGGCTCTAAAGATTGACATAGAAGAGGAAAAAACAGCACTCACTTATCTCACATATTCATATGAGAGGGAGAAAAATCTTTATTTCTGTTGTTGCCTATACATTCATATATATATATATGTTCACATATATGTTTTGTTATCTTAATTCAATACATGAAAAGACACATAATTCCTTTATAAAAGGTTTGAGAAATGGTTGTGGCATACTGCTTCAATACATGAAACAAAGCAGAATGACAACCATGAGAGTCAGGGATTAGACAAAATTTTCTCTATCTGTAACATGCTCTGCCGAGCAAAGCATTTCAGCTATGAAATATCCTCAGAGGCAAATACATTATACGAAAGTTTCAGAGAGAGAAGAAAAATAAATAGAAGCTGAAAAGCAGCTAGCAGTTCTCAGTTAAAATGGTGATATTTAACAATGGAGCTATGCTGTTCAGGAAGTGAATTTACCAGCAGCTTCCCTGTTAAAAGTTTATATCACTTAAACCTGCCTCACCAGTAAAACCCAAAATTTCTGCTTTACTGCTTCCACCCCTTTTTGCAGAACAGCACAGAGTTGAAGCACAGCCCTCAAGAACAAATACCCTTGCTGTCACTCCTCTATTAAGTCACTTAAATATCTTCATAAGCCCGCTCTGAAGCGCATTTCTTTATTGGATTTCAATTGTTTCTTGAAAGAAAAATCTCAAAGGAATAAAAGAAAAATGTTTGCTTACTCTCATTTCAAAAGAGATGTGGGTACAGCCTAATGCTCTCTTTTCTGATAGGTTTGAGACAAAGACGTTAATGAACAGTAGCTTTATTTTAATCTTTCTCCCTCCTCACTGAATTTCTCATGCGCACCATATTTTTCTACACTTTTGCATTTTAAACACAGTGTAAGTACACGAGGGGATCAAAGAGTTTCAGATGAATCTGAAGAGTTATAGCAAGGGTAACGAGGGTCCTTAGTTTTTAATGACAGAAGCATATGCTCTCAACTTTCTAAACTGCATCCAACTGAGCCATTTATCAAGGCCTGAAACTTTTTCATTATTTAAAGCAGTACGACAGCTTTCCACTTGATGCCTTGGAAGTACACAATAATAGAGACTCTATACAGTCATTAATTATAATATCAGCTGGTTGATGAAGTTACTGTACTTGATGCTTGGTGATTTCATTTTTAATTGCAGCAGGTGGTGTGGAAATAAAGTGATGTACTGACACACACGGTCACCTCAATAGTATTTTCTTTTTATGTATGGATAAATGCAGCTTGGTTTTTTGAAAATTCCTTCTGTTTTATATCCCACAACATACAGTAGCTACGAGGAAAAATGAGCACAGAACATGCTGAAATTTAGGTGCTTAGAAATGAGCTGATAGAAGACATTATCTCCATTTTTTTTCGTTTCCAAATATTAGGATACCAGGTTTTTCCCCTGTGTAAAGATTCCCAGTATCCAAATCACAGTTCTTATAAATAACAGTCACAGCTTTATGTAATGTACAATTTCCTTCTTTTAATTTTTGGTCTTACCAAAGTATTTGGATAAGTAACAACTTTTGAACTCTACAAATCTAAAAATAAAGATGCAGTTAAGCAGAATTAAACTTGAACTCTATTAAATTCTATGATCACTCTACAAATGAGTGTGTGATATTCTAAATGGTGTGTTCTACTTTTTCTTCTATTTTGGAATTGGTCCTATATGCTCCATTGCTCTAGTAATTTACTAACCCATATATCCACATAGATTTTTGCAATTTAAAGATTTAGACAGCAATAGCATGAGCTGATTTATCCTTTTGTTGTCTTCAGATTGCTGTTGTACATGCTTTCAAATGTCTGCGTTGTTCTTATGATACTGCCTGCTCTTAGAAGTGTATTTTCCTCTTCTGTAATGTTTTCATTTCATTAATCTCTAATTTAACAGATTAGATAACTATTACAGGAGATCATGCTGCTAAAGGTTTTCCATGAGATTGATAGGTAATAAAAACTGGTGTTTCCTAATGGCCACAGACATCAGTCTTCTACATAAATCAGCAAACTCCCTTAAGAATCCCTTATGTCCAAGTCATAGATCAATGGTACTCAAGCCTCATTACAACACACACTGTTCTCTGAAATCAGGCTCTGCTGCCTTAGCTCAAAATTACATTAAATGTAATTAATACAACTGTGATGTAAATGGACACAGCATTAAAATGTATGTCCCCAGGGAGGAGGGGTTGGGAAGGTAACCATGTGCACTGTCATGCAGGGCACACGTGACCAGGGGAAATCTCAGCACACTTCCTTGCTTGGGATTTATACTGGTACTCCATAAAATTGTGGAGCTCCAGTACCAGGAGCAGGGAACCAGAAGCTCATTCCTACAGCTGAGGAGCAGCTGGGTACTGGCTCTTCTCTGAGGGAAGATGTTGTCTTACAAACCCTCTCAACATGGCATTAACTTCTACATTCAAAAAAAACCCTACACAAACATCATTTGGACTCCGAAACTTCAACAGAAAGGACATTTATTGTAAAATACTGAACACAGGGAAAAGTCTGGGGGGATGTGAACTGCTTGCCTGTACATTGGGTAGAAGGGAGGTGGCTTCTAACAATCAGTGCTTTATTAGCCTACAACAACTGTGTGATTTGGAAGGGAATGCTGGAAAAAGAAAAAACAGCCAAGCCAAAAGGAGCGTGGAAGTGCTACAAGGTATCTAAACCAGGCAAACAAAAATAAAGCTGCTGTTCTACAGAGATGCCTTCAGTGTTCCCTTGCTGACAGCTCTGTTCATTTCAGGAAAGAATTTCTGTGAGACCTGTTGGCCAATAGTGCCAGCTTTCAGGAATGTATTGTCTTGCTCAGCCAACTTCAGAGTGTGAAGCTACACAGCCCAGCTATGACCAGGACTTTAATAGCCTGCTCTGGGTACTTCAGGTCCTCAGAGCCAAAAGAGAACTACACTGCCTGAACCCTCTGATTTGCTGACCCTTCTGCTCTTCAGAGGTCCCCTCAGGTCCCCTGTTGCTACACATAACAGGCAAGAAGGAGGCCGAGCTCATCACAAGACAGCTCAAGTGGTTTTGGAGTGATATTACCCTGTATTACTCTCTTTTTCCACATAGTTCTCAGCCAAACATTGAATTTATTAATATAGTATTTTATATAGTACATTGATCTCCAGAATGGGCTTGGATGACTTCTGGAAAACATATAATAGAATTTGGGATGATAATGAGAGGCATTATATCCACAAAGAAACCTGGGAATCATTGCTATGAGGTATTTATTATCTGACATGCACAACCATTACATAATTATTCTTGACACAGCCTATTTTTTCCTGATCTCACCTTTTTTGGAAGATGTTTTGCATCTCTCCTTTTAATTCACTTTGTACATTACCACTATAGTGGCCTCTCTGTATGTTGAAGGCAGGAAACCAGGTCTGGGGTGGTTAATAAAGTAATTGAAGCGTGCAAATATGCAAACAAACCCTTGAGCCAAACTCTGCTCGTGCATGTCAAGATCCACAGCACTGATGAGGGAACCAAGTTTGGCACCTTTTGCTCACAAGAACTGAGCACAGAATTCCAAGGGATTAAGCTCTCCATGTCCTGGGTGCCTGTTGTCTCCTGGTGCAAGAAGAGTCAAATCTCCACAGCGCTGAACAACCACATTTCTCACACTGTAGGACCACCCCTTGCTATTTCCTATTGCAAAATAAAGGCAAAAATGACTGCAATAATAAGCTTGGAATTTAGCCACATTCATTCTTTCACCATTTTGCTTCCTTGTCCCTTTCTCTCTCATTTTTGGTTTGGCTTCTTTCTGGATTTGGGGAATCTTGGCCCCTCAAGTGCCCATAGTGCAAAGGTGCAATGCAACCCAAACAGCATCTGCCACGTGAATGATAAATATGGACATTTCCACAGTCTTCACATTAGCTACTCAATCTAATCGGCAGGATTAGACATGACATCAATTTTACCAGCTGATTTGTTGCTTTCTTTATCCTGGCTTACTTTTCTGTCACCACCTGTAAAAGAACTCAGATGTTTTTGCAAGGGTACCAGCAGCAATACTGTGTTACATTTTCAAAGGCTGCCTCGTGCTGTTGTGTGTTACACAGATGTAAGAATTATTAACAAGCTGAGCCCCACAATGTCATATGATCCAAATGCAAACCCTTGAGGACATTTATTTCCTCCATTTCAGTGGGTAATTGAGCCTCTAAACCACCCACAAAGACTACACTTGTAAAAACACTTAACCATTTGTGCCATAAAAATAGTGATACTGCAAAAAAATGTTTTGCATCTATGAATACAAAAACTAGTGACAGTCTACAAAAGGGAACTGTTGTATACTGAATCAGCAAATCCAAAATGTGGTTGCCCATACTAAAACAAAGTAAAAGAATTACAAGCCAATCCTTAAACAGCATTAGCAACAGTCTCAAAATTAACACAGTGTGGCTTTTAGATTCACACAGCATCAAAGACACCCCTTCCAGTGCCTCGTGCCTCATTTTTGCACTGGACATAAGATTCCTAATAGGTGTATCACAGCTGAAAGTCAGTAAAAATAAGTCTAGCCTAGAATAGCTTTGCTGCTCTGTCCCTAGCCATGAATGGAAGCAAAGGGAAACAAGTGTAGCTTTGGTTTTCCTTTTGAAGACAATCTCCTTTAAAGCTGAAGTAAGGTTAGGCAGTTACAGAAATCATGCAACACACATTTCTCATTTAAAAAAACCTCTGGAAACTCAGCTATCATGTTGAACGGAGCTGCTGAGTTTTTTTAAGTATGTAAAAAGGTCTTGCAAACAACTTCTGCAGACTGTAAATCAGAATCTTTTGAACCTCAGTAAGAGCTAAGCAGATTGCCAGAGAATTGCACACAGAGCCCTGACAGAAATGCACAGAATGGGAAGGGTGAGTGTCATAAGATTTCCATCACAACAACTGTCCAACACCCCCAGAGTAACAAACATTGGTGCTGCACTACACACCTATGTCAGAAATTGCTAAAGCTATTGTACCAAAGTTACAGACAAGTGAGGAGCAAACCAAAAACGAAAATGTATCTCAATTATCTCAAAAGATGAAGTGCACTTCATGAAACCGTGATTGTTCCCTTTCCATCTAAAAGTAACATGAACTGAGTGTCACAGAACCATAAGAAAAAGATGAACTGTAGGGAGGGGGAAGGCCAAGACAGTGCTATCCCTTAAGTACATTTTTTTAAACCTCAAAATACTGTGGAAAGAACACACTACTCCCCAGAGAAGTTTCTCAGCGTGGTTTGCCTAATCTATCATTTGCCTCCACAGATTTGTGATCTTTACTGTCATTATTAATACAGGTATTAACATAATCCAAATACATCAAGTCATCAGGGATTGGTGAGAAAAGCACAGACATTTGGAAACAGAATGAGAGCAGAAAGTCTCTAAATTAACATTGCCAACAACACAAGGAGCATTGCTTTTATTTTAGAATCAATACAACTTGAATATGCTTTTGGGTTTTGTTTTTTTCTTTTGCTTCCTAAAATAGCTCGCATACACAAGACAACATCCTGATCAACTGATTAACAAATACAGACAGAGAACTCACATTACCGTACTTCTCTGAAAAACTAAGAGTTTCAGTTTAGCAACGTCTACTTCAAGCTTTTATCAGCACTAATTTCAATGAAAAAAATGGTCATAAAATTCTGAACAGAGGGAAAACAGGCCTTAATTAAGCAAAGTGTTATCTCTTCCTATTATAATGAAAGCAAAGGCAGAGTTATATTTTTACCAAGATTTTTTCCCACTTAATGAAGACATTATCCGTGAGTTTTCAAAGTCACTTTACAAAAGAGCATTCAAGAGACATTAAAGTCAGCTTAAACTAAAAAGTCTTTTTGAAGTCAATAAACAATAAAAAGAACAATGAAAAGACAGCCTTTGATCTCTTCTTACTCTAAAGTCTTTAATTTCTGTTTTAATCTACTAGATGCATTAAGTCTTGTTTTCAAACATTTTTCATCTGCAAAGTACAGCGAGCTTGCCTTGATTTTTTTATTCATATATATTCTTACTGTATTAATGTACACTTCTCATTACCAGGGATGGGTGTCATCAGGAAGCTCTCCCACCAAAATAAAAAGAAAAAAGCTTAAAAATTATTTTTCATTCTCCTTTCTATTAAAATTTCTTTAAAAAGAAAGAAAAAATGCAAAAGGAAAAGGGAAATAGCATGTTCAGCTTTGAAATTTCTGAGATCAAAGGCTATAATGCACATAGATTTTTTCAAAGGATAAATTATTAATAACATGGGCGAACACATACTGGTCAATAACATGGTCAAAGAATGGTAAGTTAAGAGCATCTCTCTGCAACCAATTACAGTTTATCTGACTTGATTGTTTGTAAGACATTCCAAGCTAATCACTGGATTTTTAACACAGCTTTAAAACCCCCTTTGAGCCAAGCTGCAATACCTGGACAAGCTCTTGACCTGGTTCAGCAGCTCAGCATTTCCTCAGCAGGACAGGCCAAGGATGTAAACAGGGAAATAAAAAATTGCCATGAATGAAAGTGAGTGGAAAGTAGAGGCAGAGAGCCACTAATTACCATTTTGCCACCATTCTTCCAGGTCCCAACCCCACCTAGAAGGGTAAAAAACTCTCTCCATACCTGTTCACCCTTAACACACATATATCAGCCTCCTCAGTTTCCCCTGGGTAAATAAGAACACCCTTTTGATATTTCTACCCCTTCAGAAACACAGGATCATTCCTGGGATAAAGCAGAAGGAACCACCACATCCCCACATCTCCAGCCCCAGGTTCCTGGTGAATCCTGGGCCTGTCCTGACCTAGATAAAAACTCCATTCCTTGTTTGGTATTGAATCATCCATTCTACTTTCAAAATATTTCTTTCACATTTCTCCACCTCCATTTGTTGCTGAAGTTGAGTTTCTGCTGATGGTTTTTGTAAGAATAGCTATAAAATAATTTATTTCACAGAGACTGCTGAATATCAGACAAATGTGATATCTTGGGGCTCATTTCTAGCATGGGATGATTGGGAACACCAAACCACTGGGCTCTGAATTTTGCCAATATTAGAATTGCATCATTTTTCAGACATATACTTAATTCTTATTCAAAAAAACCTAAATTCTGTGGGACAGATCTTCTCTAGGACAGAAAACAACCATGCAGAAATTTAAGCAATGTCTTTTTCTTACATCAAGTTAAGCAAAAAGACTAAAATTTTCACTTTGCTCGTGGCAGATACACTTAATAAAAAGAATCAGACTGAGAGCACTTTACTACGTTCAGACTAGCCTTTTATTGATTTGGATGTGCTATGAACCGCATTATCTAATCTACAATAAACCATTTACCAGGTGCAATGATCTATGGGCTAAAAGGCTTAGATTTTTAGTTCCATTGTAGACTTTTTGATGAAATGGTAGATCAGCAGAGAATAATACTATAATAAGATTGTGAGGGACAGAAGCGTCAATATTAGGAAATTAGAAAGTTTGGCTTACTGTTTTAAAGCCTCTTGCTGTTCATTTAAAAGCCCAATATCTCTTTTTCTAGACTAATTGTGTCTGTATATTTAACAGGGGTCCCAGATGACACCTCACGGGGTGTCAAGATCACAGGAGTTCAAGGGCTCGTGCAACTGAAAAAACTTGAATTTTCAAAAATAAAATCATCCATCTGAGCACAATGACAACTATTTGGTGGTGCATGTGCTGTAATTAAATAAGGAGACAAGTTCTCATGGTACTGTCTCCTTGCTGCTGCTGATTGCCAAGATCCACATTTCATCCACTGCACAAGAGATTTTTGCAGTTTCCCTTAAAACAGATTTGATGTATTTCAGGCCAGAAGCTTTTCTTTACCCTTTATGCACAGAGCCTGGAACACAAGGCTGAGATCCCAATTAAGCTTGTAACCTACACTTAAACAAAGTGGACTAACTCCCACAATGTCATCTCTGCCTGCTCTCTAATTATCAGCTTTGACCACTTTTCTACGTGGGAATTCTCCAGCTGCCACCAGGAAATGGCACAGAAATCTCAAAACCATATATTTATCTACTGTTCTGTGTCTACCCAGGACAGAACCACACACATGAGATCTGCTGCATTATTTTGCAATATTACTTTTGGATTGAAATATTTGACTGATCTCCTTGACAATGTATAAAGCTGTACCATAATTTCCTTCTCAAATTACCAAGTAATTAATGCAAAGACAAATTCTTTCTGAAAATGGTTGCCTTTGGCTACCTTGGACTCGGAGGTTTGTGAAAAAACAACGCTGCAAAAAAGATGTGCAACACCACAGGCATCACCACAATAGCAGGTTAGCAAAGAAAAACAAAGCAAAAATTCAGTAGCCTTCGGTTGACAGAAATAAAATGCATTATTTAGTACTAATTAAGTGAAAGCCAAAGCACTTTTATGACATTATTTTACCTATAGCTACACGGCAAATTTCAGTGCATCATTTCTGAGCGAGACTGACAGGTTACACGCCGAAGTAAATGCACTGAAGACATTAATGTCACTTTAAAGCAACTCAACTTTTGATGCTCTCATATTCTTGCTGTACCGCAGCGATTAGGACGCCTTGCCTCATTTTCTAATTATAAAAAAAAAAAAAGGAGCTTTACTGGCTCAGGCTACCACGGAACTCCAGAGCACCTGGCAGTGAGTCCAGCGCCAGGCCGTTTGTATGAAGATGTTATTGCACCTTTGCCGTTCTAATCGCCAATTATGACTCTATTAGTCCTCCCTGGCAGTTGATCCGCTCCTGCACGGGCCAGGGGGGCTCGCAGCCGGACCTCTGATCCTCCCTTTCCGCTCCAGCGAGCGCTCGGCACAGCTGCTGTCATCTCCAGACAGTGAGGGCTGAGGCATTGCCTTCCCCACAGAACTACACCTGACCTTACAACAATTTACTAAGGAAATACCTGCCTGATGGCACTGCGAGCGCAGTTTTCCTTTACGCTCACAACGGCGCTGCAAATTAGAGACAACAGGATAAATCTATGACCAGCTCGCCAGACACTTCATTAAATCACTGTTCCCTTGCCTTGTAGAGCACTAATAGAATCACAGCCCTCGTTAGCTACTGAATAAAAGATCAATCACGTTCTTTGAGAGCTCTTGCTACCAGCTTCCAGAGGAAACAAGGAGAAAAAAAAAAAAAAAAGACATATTTAGGATCATCAGTACGATTCTGAATGGCCTCACTGCAAGTTGGTTAAATTACCTTTTCCACAACTGACTCTGGCTGTAATACTCTGAGGAACTTGTTAAGTCTGCTTTCAAAAGCTGCTATCTAATATATGACTACCAGGCCCTGGTCAAAAGTTCATAATGTGCATATGTAAAAAGGTACTAAATTGCCTGAGGGCTAAAACCAGAGGAGTTTAATTGCAGCAAAATGCTGAAAATGGTCTGTTGAGGGTCTTTCTATTGGGATACTGCTGGCACTGCCTGATTGAAGTACAGCACATAAAAGCCTTACAACAATATTTCCTTAAATGCAGCTGAAACTGTGAGCACTTGCTGGTGCATATATGTTGTGCCAAGAGGCAAAAAAAAAAAGAACCTACTCTAAAACAAACAAAGATTTAAGGATTGATAGAATTCATAATTCAAAAGTGTGTGGATAAAAGGAAGAATTAAACAACAATCAGTATCTGTCAGTATAAATCATGTTATAGGCTCCACGTTATGGTGGGAAGTGTAAATACATATGTAAATATATTTTAATTGGCATCCATTAACATTCACTGCAATGAAAACTGGGAAACAGCTTCCATCAGTCTATTCATGACCACACTTGGAAATTTTAGAAACAGTCACCTATGAGACTGAAGATTCCCCCTGAAATCCAATGACTTGTTTGTAGTAATTTGAGAATTATTTCTCTAGTTTTTGGATGGGGGGGAGAGAAAATAAGGAAAAAAATAAAATATTTTTATCTGAATCCATTCAAAACATACTTTTTTCCTGTTGAAAAAGAAAATCACAAAATAATGTTTAGGAAAAATGGTCATCATCTGAAAACCCAGAAGAAACACCAAATTCTTCACTTAATTCTATACATTTGATTACATCAAACAAAAGTATTATTTTTCCCTCAGCATTATTTCAGCTATCTGCACAGTGAACACTAGCAGAATATTTTTCCTTCTGTGTGGGCAGGTATGAACATGTTGCCTGAGAATCTTGATTTTAGCCATTAACTGCCATCAGAAAAAAAACAAAAAACAAACAAGTGACCATCTCATAATTTGCTTTTTTTGTAGAAAACCCCATGATTTACTCCTCAATATTTTTGTTACTATCTCAGGCAAAACTTACAGTTACAAACATAAAAATGGTCATTGTGAAACATTTCTCAACTCTTTATAAATTTTATTTATACATTTTTAAAAACACATCTGCATGTGGTTAATGCAGTACTATGCAGAAAAAGACATCAGGTGAGTGTAACAGTCCCTTCCTAGAGATTTCAGTAGGAATATAATCTGCAGCCCATATTTTGTTCATCTAGAGCACGTGTTATCTTTGGGCACGTCATGGCTGAGAAAATTAATCCACAGCTTTTCATAAAGGTTTTAGTTTAAATGCCTATAAAACGTTCTATAGTGGCTCATCTAATATTCTTAAAGACAACATAAAATGGTCCAGGCAATTTTTTTATTTGTATTTGAATGAATATTGTGTAGCAGATAAAATAGCCTTTAGCCAGGCATTACTGGTAAAGCAGAAGTGAGCACACTACTGACAGCCCTGACTTTGCCATTTTCAGCTGGCATCAGTCAGCAAACACAGCAAAACCACAGTCCTGGACAGAAACCAGAGATAAGGGAACAACGTGGGCAAAAGCATGAGAATCAGCAAAGACTTCAAATCACTTCAAGAGAGCTCCACTTTCAGTCCTGGAAAACCCACACACCAACATTCTGCAGTGGCTTTACTGACTGTCTCCATGGGAAGGCAAAAATCACGTCTGTCTTCTGATATGTTATCAGACCAGTTTCATTTTACAACACAGAAAATGCCCAGGCCACCAGGAAGTCTCAAAAGTAAATCATACCAGAGAAAATTGATAATTCATTTACCTCACCTGTACAGAGGAAGTCAGAAGTGTGAAAAACCACGGTTGTAACACAACAGCATTTAGCCTAACAAATACACATTGTGAAAATGACAAACCAAACAAATGACAAAGATGGAACAAGCTTTCATCTGTTTACTGTTGACATTCAGTGCCAACACTTGCACAGTAAGGAAGTCATTCAAATAAATTCAGAATATATGCTTGGGAGGGACTCACAAAAATCTCCCAAAGCATTAAGGCACAAGAGACTAGAAACACTTCAGTAGAGATGTTTGAAGCAAATAAACTGACTTTATTCCAGGTCTAAGTCTCCATTTCAGGTCTGGAGAACCCTTTCTTTCCAGCTTCTGAGTGCTACAATATCATTAATTCACGGATGCATCTGCCAGCAGAAGGGAACAGCAAACAGAGGCAGGAGAGCAAAGCTTTTCTTATGATGATAGTGAACAGGAATGACCACAACTGGGCCCAGTCACATTTCATTACCAGCCCTAAACATTATTTTAGGGGAATAGATCAGCAGTTAGTCTGTATTTACAGGAATTGTTGCCGTGGACAGTGACAAAACTTTCAGATGAGAGTTCTGTCCCTTCCTAACAGCAGAAAAAGCCCTGAGCAGTGTTCAGCTTTGCTGGCCTTGGGTGGACACGCAGAGCATTTAATTTTCCAAGACAAGGAATGGTCTGGATTGTGTTCTGAAGAGCCTGACTTGAGCTGAAGACCATTTAAAACGCCACATTACTGAATAAGCACATATGTAATTCAATAATGATAAATTTAACCTCATCACCAAAAGTAAGCTCAGCTGTTGTTTCAATAAAAAGACATTCTATATCAACATGAAAACATTTCCTTTAGAAACAAAGCCAAAAAGGAGACAATAAATATATATCATGAGTGGAACTGACAGTTTTGTTGATACTTTCTGCCATAATTCCTTTAAAAGTTGAAAATTCACATACATTTCTCATCAAGGGAATGGAAGGAGTCAACACATCATTTTTTCTCACAAAATCACCACTTTTGGTGCAAAAGCTAAGAGAGAGGCTCACTTTGTACAGAGTAGTTCATCAAATGCAACCAATGTAGTTCATTCAGTTCAGGTAACACCTTGTTCCTTGGCAGAACTAGTTAAACTACTTCTGTTTACTCATGATATCTTGACAAACAAAAATAAACTTATTTCCCAGAAAACCCTTATTTTGGTATTGTTACACATGAAGAAAATATTAATTTTTTACATTTATGCCGTGATATTACAAGCAGAATGGTCACCAGTGAGCCACAAGAGGAGACAGGAAAGGACTTTTCAGATGCCCATCTTGCTGATATTTGGGACCTTTGCCTTAGAAACCTGCAACAGGGAAATTCCTTTCCTTCAGAGGCAGGACACTGCTCTGCCATGGGAAGCCTGAGTGTCAATAATATCATTTTGCAGCTCATGCCACTGCTCCATAATTAATACTGTTAGATAACCACACTATTTGGGATGGGATGAGCTACTTGACGTGAGTAGACAATCAGATTCTAAATGACACTGTTACAAATTCATTATCATAAAAAATTGCCAAGATGTATTTTTTTACTTGAAGTGCTAAATTAGTTTTCTTGTGCTGGTAGTATTCATCATAATGCAAGTTTGACAATTCAGGACAACAATTTAATAGTAAAGCTCTTCAGTGGAAAGAAATTGTGCTTCCAATTTTCTCACAAAATGAAAAAACCCTAATTGTATTCATTAATAGATTACAGTGAGAGACACGGTAATCCTCAGAAAAATGCCTACATTCAAGAGTGTTGAACTTAAGTGAAAAATTTAATCCTAGTACTTCCAAGTATTCTTATGCTCCACCTTGTTAAATTGTTCTTCAATATTTGTGCATCATAGTAGGTACAGCATTCAAGAAAAATCAGTGCTAATGTGCCAGTTCAGCACAAGGATTTTCAAACCTATTCCTTTCACATAAATTCTGGTGCTCAACACTTGAGCAAACGCTTCCATAACCAGCTAGGAGTCTCACCAGTTATTTATTTGTATGTGCACACCCATCTAGGAGAAAGTAAAGAAATGAGAAATGGTGTGACCAAACATTAAAAATAAGCTCACAGGGAGTTTCAACCCTTATGTCTGCTCAATGCCATTTTTGGAAAAAAAATTACTTCCATTTTTGGAAGTATCAGCCCTTAAGACAGTACTGCTGGAAGAGATGGAAATCTACAGCACTGACAAATCACTCCTGCACGTTTGGGACAAGCAGATCTTGTTTTTCAAGACAAACTATATAAAAAAATACTCTATTTTTATTTAAGATGCATCATCCGACATTCCCATCTTTATCATATTTCAAGGTGATTATTTTGCAATTAATAAAATACCTCAACTACCTTCCATAGATTTTTTTGGCACGCAGTGAAGACTGTGCTATATCCATAGTGATAGTTAATAACTGCAAAAACATGTTGTCACTAAAATAATGGATGGAATTTGACTTTGTTGTTTATATTTACTGACATCCTCCTTGCTAAAATAGGGTGGATGCTACTACTGTAACAACTTCCTGGAAACAGCAGAATAAAGAGGTTGGAAAACCCAAATTACTCAAATACTGTAAGTCTCGAAAGAAACTTTAAAAGCTAAATTCAGAAATTCTCAAATTACAAATCCTCATACAGATTGTTGTAAAACTAGTAAGCCTTGCATCATTTGTGATGCATTTTTACACTGAATTAAGCACAATGGATTTGTTTGTTATTATGTCTGCTTTCCCCCTGACAAGAATGAGTGCAAATCTGCTACTTTATCACAAGGAAATCATACAAATCATCCCAGCAAGTTCCCCCACATCTTCCTCAGGAGGAAAAAAAAAGCCTATATATATAACAAACTGGAATAGACAACTACATGTCCAATAGACAGGAACTAGAAACCCTATTAGCATCACAGTAAGGAAGTCTAAAAATATTCAAAATATTTAAAAATATTTCCAAATATTCAAATTTTCAAAAGTCCAGAAATATTCATATTTCTGTACATACACATATATTTTCAATAGCTTTCCTGGAAGGAAGTTTTTAGGAAGGTTAATTCAGTTATGCAGTTATGTCCAGGGAATGCCAACATGAGGATAAATGACATGTCACACAGTAAAAAACAAACAGATGATTTTTTTTTCAGGAAAGCAGACTCTTATTGTGTGCATCTATCCAGGAATAGGAACTACATTAAAGACTCAAGTATATTTTTCATCTCTATGATGGATAGATATGTAGGCACATACACACACATGTACACACATGTAAAAATAGTAATATTGAAAAAACATTATGTAGTACTCTGAGTTTGACATACTTTATTATTTTTGGGTCTTGCAAATATGCTTTTTTAATTACTTTTCTCTAAAAAGAAAAAGAATTACTTTTCTCTAAACTTTTCTCATATTACTTGGACACTGCTGCTGTTTACTCTTCCATCTTTTTTGTAAAGTCAGAGGAGATTTCCCTGAGAACTTCAAATAAATAAGATATCCAGCTGCACAAACACTATACATTCTGTTAGATTACTTTGGCTTCCTAAGGAATATTTGACTTTCTCTGGATGTAAATGATTAAAGAGAGTCCATCATCTGAAACTGATTGGTGAACTGTTTAAAGTGGTATGGCACCTCTTCAAAGATGATAGAGTGAGAAATGAAAAGACCATGGCACAATAAAGTATCTTGGATATCCAAGGGGTTCTAGGGAAATAAGGTAACTAAGCACTGCATCCCCTAATTAAGAAATAGTATTTAAATGATAGTTCCATAACATAGGATCTACACCACATTCTTTAAAATAAAAAATTCATATTTCATCTATTCTACTCAGGGCCAACAAAAACTTGGGGTTTCCTGAACATCTGTCCATTCATAAATAGAAATTTGAAAAAAAAAAAAATGTGAGGAAAGATAAACCATGTTCTAGAATCCACAAAATTTATATTGCTCTGTGAGTTACGACCACAAAACGACACGGACCAACAACTTCCAATTATGTAATTTCATTACTTTTACCATTTACCGTTTTAATTTTGGGCTCAGGATCTTAACTTCTAAGGGTCAAAGAAACAAAAATTAACCTTTGTCCAAAAATATTTCTTTTGCCGAACTTCAGTAGTGTGGATCATCCTTATGCCCAGCTTCTCTGGGCAGCCTGTGCCAGGGCCTCCCCACCCTCCCAGGGAAACAAAGCTGCTCTTTATCAGTTTGAAGCCATTCCCCCTTGTCCTGTCGCTCCATGCCCTTGTGAAAAAGTCCCTCTCCAGCTCCCTTGGGGCTCCTTTAGGTACTGCAAGTACTAAGGCCTCTTCTCCAGGATGAGCAATCCCCAAAAAAGACTTTTTAGGGACTATTTTTCAATAAACAGTGATTTAAAACTCATTGCTAGTTAAAAACTCAAACTTTATCACTGAATATTTGAGATTATCTTTCTAGAATGCAACTGTTCACTGGATCATTATACAAGCAGCACAGCACATTGACTTTGCTTTGATTACAGTTACCGCGTTCATAAAAATTTTATCTCTATTGCTGTCCAGTTACTAAAGAAAATAAATAATCCTGTGATTTATGTGCCGGTTGGTTAACTCAGAAGGTCTGGATTGTACTTTTATTTACAACAAAATGTGTAAGTGACCTTGCTCAGGCTCACCAGTGAGAAACTCTGAGGTGCCAGGGAGGGTTGAGTGGCCTCATCTGCAGCACCTGGGGGGACCTGGGGTGACAAGGGGCACCCCCCGGGCTCTGCAGCTCAACAAAGCAAAAATCAGTGGGGGACTTTGGGCTCACTCACATTTGGTCTCCAGCAACGCACATTAATATCAAGCACCAATTCTCACTGCTCACTAGGTCACAAAGATTGGGCAGAAAGTCCAGGATTATTCTATGAAAGCCCTTTTGTTTACCAGACCTCCTTAAAATTATTCATAGAGCAATATCTAGCATAATCTGAGGGCAGTTGAAGAGTGGACAAATGAAGACCAGCAGCAAAGATAGAATTACTACTTCAGTTCATAGATATTAAGATCCAGGCCAGAAAATATCAGAAGAGTGGTTCAGACCATTGCTGCCACTGCCCCAAGTTAAGACATATGTTCACATTAGCACTAAATAAATGCATGAAATACAGAGGCAATCTGTTTCAGCTTTTACAAAAATCATCAAGACTTAATTTCAAACTAGGTTATTCCCTGAAAAAGTTACTGTTGATAGCTCAAGCCAGAAAAAGCACACAAACATGCATGTTTATAGTTTTTGGGTTCTACAACTCAAGCATGTGATGGACCCAGAAAGTTCCTCGCAGTGTATCTTCCCTTGCGTTCTCCTTCCCAATTATTTTTAACAAAGCTCTATGATAAATTCTTTTGCTGTTTTCTTAGCAATGCTTGTCAAAAAATATTAGATTTATGTGAACTACACAAGAAATTTTTTTTTTTTGTGTGGCCACAAAAGCAGAAGTGTCACAAACCTGTACAGAACCAGAGTTTTAAAGTGGTGTTTATGCAGCAAAGTAGCACACACCCACTTTTGAGAGAGACTTTATTTCTAATCAGTCAGAAGAAAAGGAGGCCAAGAGATCGTACATATAAATCTGGAAGACTTTCTACTGCTGTTATTAGCTGTTTTCTTCCCTGACAAAAGCACATAAAACCACGCAGTGTGAGAACACAGATTTCCACAAAGAGGAATCTTTTTTTTTCACAAACTTCCACATCTTTTTGGAATAACTGACATCAAAAAAGGAGAATATCTGTACAGCAACATGTAAAATAAATGCAAAAAAAATTTAAAAAGACCCAGAACTACAGAATTTCACTGCCTAATACTTAAAAAAATTATCTTTTTACCATCTCTTCAAACTCACAGTTCTAAGTTTAGTCATCTTTACCCACAGAGAACCAAAGCCTTCCTTATTTTTGTTGCAGTAGTTGATCAATTTTTGAGCAAAGAACACAACTCATGATGTTTCAGTATGAAAAATCTCAAGAACACTACCATAAGGATGAGGCAAATTCATAATACTGAGTAGAGCAATGACAAAAAAACCAAAGGTAAATGGACAAAAAAACCCCAAACTGAACATCCTGTTCAGCTGTTTCTATCAGAGTGCAACACCATTCCTTTCACCCAAGCACCTGAACACTCACAATATAACAGAAATTTCCTGCCTTATGGTTTCTCAAATACATTCTGAGCAGATCAATGCTGCACAGCACCTCAGAGACTCCACAGCACTCCAGGTGCACTTTAGCTCCATAAGTGATGGGGAGTAAAGAGAAGAAATAATAAGAAGGGGCTTTTTTAGTCTGAAAAGATAGGGAAATCATATTTTTAAATTTAAAATTTTAATTTAATTACATGTAATATAAAACATCAAAGACCAAACATTTCCCTGCCTTACAGCCCACCTCCTTGACAATGCATTCTGAAATTCTGCAAGGATCTTGTGGGGAGAGAGGAAGAAATTCCTTATTTCCTCCACAAAAATCAGAGGACAAAAACAGGGCTACTCCACCAACAGCTATGGGGCTGTGCTGGACACAGCAAATTCCATGGCCATTGCTCCCCTTGAGCAGCATTCTGGTCACAGATCCTGACCTGTTCCCTTTGGCACAGGGATAGGTTTCCATTGAGACTTTCCATTCCTGTGGTGTAGGTTACAGGGGACAAATTTAATTTGCCCTTGTATTTCATGCTACATTTATTTTAGCAGCAAGTTAAAATATGTATCAGTTAAATGTAAGTCTGATAATAAACTAGCTTATATTACATTTTAGTGCTGGATAGGACACACAAAATGATCAACAGCTACTTTGGAGGCATCTCTTTGCCATCCTATTACAACAAATCTAAATGTTCTTCCACATAAGGCTTCTTTGCTTTTACCCAATTCAGTCAATTTTAAAGTGCAGTTTTGTGCAAGGAAGCACATGCTACCAAGGTTCAATAAAATGATTGTCCCTCCACGGTACTGCAGGTAAGGTCCACAAACCTGCACGTCAAAAAGGAGAGCTGTGGCTTAGCATCACTTGAACATTTACACTCCAGGCATTAATCCATAAAGCAGGAGAACTGCCCGTGTGATTTATTCACTCTCTACAACTGCTAATACCCAGTAGTTGGCTAATTCCCTTTCACTCTTCCATCCTCTTTTTCACTTCCTGCCCAGAACTCAATCTGAGAAAAGAAACTGTCATTTTGATCAAACCTGAACTGTGAGGCTCTTGTCAAAAAGAGCTGCCTCTTGCTTTTGAAGAAATCCCAGTGCATTTTCAGGAATGTCTTAAGGAAGGAAACAGAGGCCCAACTCTGTGCTGGAACATGCTCATACCCACCCTGCCCAGGGCTGCTCTCGGGGCTGGACGGGCACAGCTGAGGGCAGAGTTTGGCCTCAACTGTGAATTCAGAACTGGAAGCCAACATCAACTCAACACAGCCCACACAGATCTTTGGATAGCAAAAAATGTTTGCCTGGAGAGGGAATTCTATCCCCAGCTCCAAGGGTAATTCCAGCTTCTCCAGCAAAGGACAGGGGAGAAAGCAAAGGGGTGATGAGGCTGCAGGGCCCCTTTTGGGCTTCTATCAAAAGCAAACAGATGTGATCATGAGGTTGCAGGCACTCCCGTAGATGTAAATTGATTTCTTGCCATAATAACATTTCTGAGTTGATGTTAAATGTGCATGGAAATCATGACATGAAATTTAAACACTTCCAACTGATGGCAAAAGCAAACCCAGTGAAGCCATTGTAGGCACTGGGATTTCCTCTTGTCTGTGTGAACACTGCAATAGAGGGCTACTGCCTCAAACACCCCTGGGACATTATCCCAGTGACAAGAATTCATGGGTTTATATAAAAAAATTAGACATGCAGAAGACTTTAAGGCCCTTCGAAATATTTCTTTTAATTCTCAACAGCAATACTTTAAATACAAAATCCAGTTCTGGAAAGTTCCTACCTTTGGGGGAGGAGGGAGAAAACAAAGAGGACATCAAGCATCAGTCTCTTACACAGTGAAAAATTAAAGGCAGACTTGTCTTACTACTTCTAACTGGCTTTTAAAGGTGACAAGTTGAGCTTTTATAAATGTAATTTATATCTCAGCAACAGAACCAATGCTTTACTCCTGACCATTAAAAGGGGGTAACACATCTGCTAAAACGCCAACACAATGGCTGGCTTTGCACTGGAACAGGAAATGTAACCCAATAGTCTCAGAACTTCCCCAAACCCCAGCCATTCCTTAATGTAAAAGGATTTGAAAATTCAGTTCACTGAAACATCTGTTAAGTTCTTGCTACTCTAACACATGATATTCTTTCTGCTCTGTTACCTGCCAACAAAAATATTTGGGTCTATGTAAGACTATCACAAGTGTGTGATAATGGCACTCTGCTTGTAATTTTATATGCCCTTGTGCACTGGAAATCACCTGGGGGTGACACCAGATACCACACTCAGCGTAAGCTCAAAACTTACAATAAATACATTTAATTTTAGTCTTGTACGTAAATAATGACAAATCAGATGGGTTCTGAATGACTACCATTTATTTAAAACAAAACAAAAAAAAAAACCTCAGTCAAATTTATCTTGAGTCAGTTTTTAAAGAGAGAAAAAGAGGTAGAAAGAAAAAAAACACCAAAACCCTAGAGCCTTAGATCAAACCAGCTAAATATCTGCATGGCATATACAGTTACTTTCAGAGCTTCTCTTCCAATTTGTTTTTTAGAGTGGCCACTTGTTTCCATTGACTTTTAACTATAATCCAAGCATCTCCAACTTACTGAGTAAGTAAAAAAGCAGTCTTTTGACATTAGTAGAGCTACAGTTACTTCAATAATAAAATGGTAATTTATTTGCAACTATTTCTTTCTATAAAATACTTCTAAGTTTCTGTGTAGAAATCCTTGTGGATTTTAGATTTCGAAAAGAGGTAGGTGGGAAAGAAAGGAATAGTTTTCAGTTTCCATTGCTTTCCTTCAAACTACTTCCTGGATACCACAATAATACAAAAAGGCCTTGGAATCAGGTATGTGCAGCTGCAGTTTATGTATATATATATATCTATGTATGTATGCATGCATCCATGCAGACTGCAGGAGCCCAATAGATCAGGACACAGCAAACAGTTTCAAACTGGCTCCAGGAAGGATTGGCCTCTCCACACACCAAAATGCTGCAGCAGCTAAAGCTCCAGCCTCAGAGATCAAAACAGGTCCAGGCAGTTCTGTGTGGCTCCTTGTCTGGGCTGCCAAACCCCCCCCCTCTTCTCCACACAACCTTGTCTCCAATCTCAATTCCAGTGACGGGCTCAGCTCAGCTCAAACTACTTTAAATGCTGCTGCATCATGCTGCATTGTGCAATGCAGACATCCTTGTGAAACTCAGGAACAAGTACCTCACCACCTTGGGACTGCAGCTGTAAGGCTTTGACATCACTCCCAACTTTCTGACCAAAACACTCATCTAAACTCCAGGGTGAGCTGCCACAGAAATACAGAAAGGAAGCCCAGAAAAAGATCCCCGAACAAAGTCTATTCCAGGTTGATAACACCACAATCCCTAAAAAAGAAACAGCACCAGGAAATCATTTGCTCCCTACAGGCCTTAAAATAGAAACTCTGACACTGATGATGTTGAGAATTTCAGCTCAGCTTGTTTGCATGCCCAGGAAGGGGCACTTTTCTGGTTTTACTGGCTATTGAAACATTGGTAGAGTTCAGGGGAACATAATTCCTATCAGAATATGAGTTGTAAAACTGATGCTTAACCTTAGCCCATACCCTCCATCATGACATTCAAATAACCCCAGTGAAATACAAACATGAAGGACTTAACAGAATTGATTTGGGTTGGACCAGAGTGCACTGTTACTCAGTGCTGAAATCTTTATCCTGTACTTTGTATTCTCTTATATGTAATACCCATTAATAGACACTATTTAAAAATCCATCAATTCTTTTAAAGAAAAACAAATCAACATCAGTGTTTTATTTTGTTCCTTGGAGGATAAGACTCCCTGAGCAACAAACACAAGAGGTTCTCTTTGTGAAAATATGTCAGAGTAAATAAAACTAACAATTCAAAAACATCCACAGACTGGATCCTCTTCATGGGATTTTGATAACATTCATTTATACATTCTCAGGAGAACTTCAAGAATTTGTTTTACAAACAATCCCTAACACAGCAGAGACATGGTTTTATAGGTCCTGGTCAAAAAAACCATGCTGTTGAAAGATATTACTTGTCCCAAGGTGCCAGAGCACTCACGTATCACTCCTGTGGACATAAACAGGCTTTGCAAATGTACAGGCTGCAAAATGCAGGCAGAGGTTGGAGGTGTGAGGGCTCTCCTGACTGACACGTGGTCAACACTGGTGTGTTTATATTTTTGCTCCACGGGTCTTACTGAAGATCCAGTATTTTTCTTTTATGGACATGTAATCAGATTTTTAAACACCCTGTGTTCTCCACACACATCATCCCAGTATACATTAAGATTCTGCAGGGTTATGGATCTTTTCATTTCCCTGATTCATAGAAGCAAACATTCAAGGGACACTCCTACTCCCTTCTTCCTCTTTTTGGGAACACCCTTCTTCGTCATTGAAAAAGGAATGAGAAACAGTCTATAAGGTTCAAGGAAGCCAGTTCTCAACGAAGTAAATGCCATTCTCTGCCTAAAAAATACTTTGGACTCCTTATAAATAATTGGCTCAGAGTTTCAAAGCATAAGAGTAGCCCCTCCAAGTGCCGGAGGTGCTGCAAATTCTTACATAATAAAGACTCATAACCTTGGCAGTGGAAGAACTGCACAGCCTTTCATTATGTCATGGTTCCAGTCCAAAATCCAATGGAGACAAATGGAAAACACCCATTGTCTTCAGCACTTTGTAAGAATCGAGCAAATTGTTGGGTTGTTGCTTTTTTTTAAATATGAATGAAGGTGCTTTTACCACTGAAAGCGCTTTCCCTCAGCCATTAATAATGCCTGTAGTATCTTTTCTAACTAGGGCATCTGTTTACATAAAAAATGCAGTCAACATATTCCACTTAAAAGCCAAAGCAATTTTTTTGATGTTTTACATACCCTGAGTAGAGAAATCACTCTAAACTATCCCACACCTAAGACACAGGACGTACTTAATCACAGCAAAAATCATATATTCAAACAAGGTCATGCACTCCATCTTAGAAGGTTCCTTAACAGAAGACTGACAAAGTAAATCTTAAGTGGTTGAAGAATCCTGTTCTAGAGCACTGTCTTGGCATGATTTTTGCCATTAAAATCAGGGTCATAGCTATAAAAGGCAAGAGGTACATCTGGATTTTTACAACTTCTCTCCCCGATTTGAAAAAATGAAGATGCACACAAGAGTTTAAGGCGTTCACTTACCATGGATTTGGTGAAAGGTCGAGCCAAGGTAAACAGCAGAGTGTACACCCACCAGTTACGATGAATGGAGGAATAGATCATATTTCCAGGATGGACTGAGTTGGATGTCACCCCGTGGGGAGAGAGGCGTCGGTTCAGCTCGTTGGAGAACAGGATATTGCAAAGCTTGGAGCGGTTGTAGGCCAGCATAGCCCAATATTCCTTCTTAGATGGAGAAAGCAGGCTGAAATCAAGCTTTCCAGAGGAGTCTTTAATTTCTGTAAATCTGAAAAACAGTAAATATGCCTTAGATACCCCAGAGTTAATTTCGCTCCCATGAAGAACAACATAAAATGTAGACAACAGAGTAGATCCTGGCCAGAACCAACATAAAACAACAGCTCATTTAGCAGTTGAAAGCATCTACTGGAAATTGCCTGAGACCCAAGGAACAGTCCCATATAACATGGCAGTAAAATTACTGGATAATTAGAAAGAGCAAACAATAAACAAAAACAACTCAGAAAACACTTTGATGGTTTAAAGACATGGTAGGTAACTTACAAATCACTTTATTTTAAAATTAAAAAAAAAATTGCCATATATACATAAAAGCATGATCAGCTTGGAGGAGATAATGTAGGATAAAATAACTGCAGTAAAAGCAGAGCAACCCAGCACCTTTTCTTTTCCCCTTCTTCCCATCCCCTGATCATTTCATCCAGTGCTCCCACACAGCACACTTCCACTTAAGCGCTCAAGTAACTACGGATGAGTCTCACTGCCTCTTAAGCTTTTTTTTAGATTAAAAATTGATGAATATAAAGGGGTTATAACCTTGGTAACTTGCCATCAATAGTCTTATATGTTTAAAAGATAAATGTAAACAAAGCCAAAATGAGTTCTGGCAGAGTATAATGTTTTTAAGTATACCCATGGCATGGCTGAACACAAATCAAAGTAACTAGTTGACATTTTTTAATTGGGTCTGACAGAGTCATTAAACACCAGCTGTTTGTTATTAAAAAAAAAAAGAAACAAAGTAGTGAATGTTCTAAAGATATTTAGATGAAGAAAAGGAAATTTCCATAAAGCATTTCTCCTCCCAGTTCTTACAATTTCATTTATTAATTTACTGGTATATCTTAATATTAGAAAATAATACTACATTTAGTTACAGATCTATGTTTCATTCAGAGGAGCTACTAAAAATAAAATGGATTTAGCAAGCTCTTTTTAATACTCAGTTTTCAGAATCAGCTGGGGAGAACAGGGATAAACATAATTATAGTACACACTAGAAAAATGTTTTAAAATATCTTTACTAATTTTGCATCTCATGCCCAGAAATGAAGAGATCAGCTGGAATTTCTACATTCATTCTGTGAGCAGAATTATAATACACTCAGAGAAAAGCAATACAGTATTTGAACTCAAGAGGAATCCAGGATGTTCTGTGTCTTGCAGAATTGGCCCTTCAATTTCAACAACAAAATTTCTCTTTCATAATTTTCAGTTAGATAAAATACATTCTGAAATTAACAGGACTATTCTGGGAGGAATTTCCTATATTCATTCCGCAAGTAATCATTTATGACACCAAAAATAATCTATAAATAAAACTCTTTGTGTGTTACTGTATAAAGGAAACACGGTGGCATATTTTGAGTCCAGTCCTACAAGTGTGCTTATGTGAGTCAATCTCATTGAATTCAGGGGAATAAGGGCTGTACAATCAAATTAACAACACCAAAATAAAGACAGAAGGAAAAGTCAACCTACTTATTATTCTGATTTTAATATGATGTGCTTAAAGTACCCAAAAGCTTCATTTAAACAGAGTTCATTTGTGCTGAATCCAGAGAAGGAACTAGAAATGAACGAAGAACCAAAGAGGCAAATAAATATTTTGCCTTGGAGCAGTGCAGGATAGCATTTTCTGCAAACGTGGGACTTTATTTTTCCCCTAACAGGGGGTCTTGACTCCAGCAAAAAGATCCAGTCAAGGTTTATGGAAGTAATTAGATACCAACACTTCTGTTTTACGACACGGTTTAAGGCTCAGAGTTCTCAAGTAGGTCAGAAAGAACGACTACCTAATAATACCTAACTAACTCCTTACATAAACTTCTTCCCATTAAGCAGACTGGGGAAAGCACAGTTATTTACAATGATCAGTCCAAGTGATAAGATAAGCTGCAAGACGTTATTTGGACTCCTTAGAAAAAGGGAAATTTACTAGTTGTGTTAATTATTTTATTCAAACACAGACTGTTACTTATTTCCTTACAGGCTTCTCTAAACCTTGGCTGATCTCTCTGACTTAGCAATGAGCACTTTCAAACTGTTTTCAAAAACACAGATAAAGATGTCCAGAGATGCGAGCCCTGGTTACACACAGCGCTTAGAGCAGTGAAAAACAAAGATGTCATTTAAAATACTATCAGAGATACAAACTTACAAGGGGGAAGAAGCAACTGACAACTCAACAAAATCTCCCATTAAATAACAGCTCATTTATACAGATCCCATTGTGCCCTCCACATCTGGCAAGTGATTGGAGTTGGCAGATTTATGTCCAGAGCTATCTCGCCTGCCCTGCAGTAGCTGCCCTCACTCCTAACAGGACTCTGCTACTTGCTTTCACAAACCTGGTGTGATTTGCAAAGATAAGGATGTCCAGATTTTGTTACCACCTAATTACTAGACATTTCATGTCTTTTAACAGTGGGGAGGATTATTACTGGCATTTTCTATTGCTTCCTTTCATTTCAGCCATCATAAATTTAAAATGGTAAAAGTAAATCTATCTGCAGTGTGTCATTTATACCATAAGCCCCTGTGTTTGGAAGTGATAAAGGTTTCAGCCCGACCCTTGGCTGGTCTCTCTCTACCAGGTCCCTGGGGTTACATTTTATGGAAACGTGATTAAAAAAAATAAGCTTCATTCTGGGTCACTAAAACATTTCAGAAATATGAAGACAGGGGTAAGAAAAAGAAAAAAAAAAGGCACTCACACATTCTTCCTTTTAGCTTGCTGGAGCTGCTACACATGACCAAAAGTGGAATAGAAATCAACAGTAAATGTTTAAAGCTGGATGTTACAGGCTTAATCCTGCAGTCCTTGAACTAAATCAGCAAGGAGTCAGTGGTTTGTGCCCAGTAAAATTCAGAACTGGGGCACTCATTTTGCACAAGGAACTTTATTTAAATCAAAACCATCTTTTCAGTTATTAACACAAAAACACAAGCACATCTGAAATAAGGCAAACCTCATCAACATCTTTTTTGCCAACTGTACTTTTCCTGGCAGTAGAAAAGATGAGCATCTAACATTTTAATTAAAAAAAACTCACCAAAAGAGGCATAGCCAGATTTGTAATATGTATTAACTACACTACTTCCCATTTTACAATTATACAGCTAATGTCTGCATTGAATTCCCTAATTTCTCATTATAAAACAACTGGATTTCATCTAGCAGTTTTTAATTGCATTGTTTCTCCTGCTAAAATATCTGCACATTCTTCTTGCTAAGATGTTGAAGTTGTTGAATGACAAATCAATATAGGTCATGCCATTCAGATTTAATCAATTATTATTCCATCTCCTCACAAAATCAATGAGTGGTCTGAAAGGCGGCGAAAATCTGCATTCACACAAAGAACGATCAAAAGAAATATCTACATACTGTTATAAAACTAGAACATGCTTTATCCAGCAACAGAGCCAAATCCAGAAACATCCACAGGCATTAGTAATGCTCCTATTTTTAAAAAGATTATTCAAAGGCAAATGCTTGAGACCAAGGACCTTCATTTTCAGAAACTTTCGTGGTTCTGCCCAAACTGTTTTATGCTCCAGGGATTAAAGATTCCAGCAAAACCAAAGTTCACATTCACCAACCTGTGGGACTCAGAGGACACCACGACAACCCTGGCAGGAGAGGACTGGCGTAAAACATCTTCCAGAAGCTGGACAAGATAGAAATGTCCCAGGTGGTTCACCTGGAAGGTGGACTCCAGGCCATCCTCTGTCAAGGACCAGGGAGCACCAAACACAGCAGCATTGCAGATCAGGATGTGGAGGGGCCTGAAAAGATTGAAAGAGGACAAAGAAATCTCAATTAAATACATGCAATTACACCCCTGTGTGAATGGGGTGCAGGTGTGAGGGATTTGGCTGGCTGCTTTCTGTGGGAAGGAGCTGATCCCAGTTGGTTCCAGCCACCCCACTCAGGGCCCAGCTGAGCCCCACAGTGATGCACCCTTAGAGAGAGGGTACAGAATAAAAGGCAAAATACCACACAGCACTATCACTGCTCTCCCAGTTGCCAATGGGGAAAGTGTCTCCATGTGGAGCATTTAGAAAGGAAACTTTTCCTGGGGGAGGAGCAACTCCTACCCCTTTCTTGTATGGGGTACATGACACCTGCACAATTGGTAGGGGACGAGGGATTCAGAAATAAAGACACAATGCAAAAGGGCACATGTACACGTTTTATACTTCTTTAGCTGATGAAGTATGCTGTTAAAAAATGCAAGACTGAAAAGCAAAAACAAAAACATTCTCTAGAAGCTGTACTCTTTGGTGGAAAATCTGTACACAATACATATGAGATCCTTGAGACAGAATCCTTCCTCATTGCACTCACCTAACCCAGTTTAAATAAAAATGCCATGCTAAAGGAACTTGAAAGGAAAGGGTAAGATTCTACCAAACTAAGCTAGAAGAGAACCTAGGCTGGCACATACCTCTCTCATTCAAAAAACAGGTCCAGAAAAGTTCAAATCCCTTGAGGTCTCCAGTGTAATCTCAGGATACTACGCCTTGCAGCCTCCCCAACCTCCACAGCAAGATCAAGGACAAACGCCCTTTTCTGTTCTTTCTTGTCTTTTTCCAAACCCTTACGAAACACAGCAAAGTCTCTGGTCCTCAGACCTCAGATGGATCTGCATTTGCTGGATTGCATCATCTCTGAGCAAACCTTGGCACCGACAGCCTGTTCTTGTCCTTGAGTCAGAGCCTGATGCAGCAGACCTCAGCAAGCTCTACCTGAGCTGAGAACCTCAGGTTTGAGAGCCTGCATCTGGCATCCCTCGCCCTGGTATATTTAATTTGGAAAAGTCACACAAAATAAAGACAGCCAAAAATTCCTGCACTAATACTTGTGACGTCCCAACAGCAGAATATTAAGATCTGTCACATTTGTTTAGCCTATTCCATCCTATAATGTCTTTACCGCAATCCCATGAGACAAAATCAACACTCAACATAAACTCTAATTCTGAAGGTAATAAATGAAGCACAATTAGGAGAAATAACTTCTTGCCCTCTGTCCTTCTCAAGTGCCTCCTCACAGCCCTACACACAGAGGATGGCAAGAGACACAGAGTCAGAACCTCTCCCCACATCATTAAAGGACATGAATACTGCAACTCTGAGCATCTGCAGAAGGAATTCTGGAAAATAATGTGAAACATGAGGCCCCAGGTTGTCAAACAAACCTAAGTAATTATATTCCTTCAGGCATGTTTGAAAGCACCAGATTTTGATAGCTCAGTTTTCAGAAAGACCTTTCAGGGAGAATCAAACACACCTTAGCTGAATACTTACCGAAATGCATAAGGATGGACATAAAGAGTAGACTGTATTTTCTTATTAAAATAAATTTTGACTTCCAGTCCATTGGGAAGTTACCAGCATAGTGTACTTCAATAAGAAGTTAGCAATCTATTATCTGTTCCTTGTCCAACTTGGAAAATTTTAACCAAATTTAACCTGTGCACTTTGAGAGGCTCAGTGTCTGAAGTGCTGGATTTCTGCCTTGCCTTTTGGGCAGTGGCACCTGAACACAGAATACCTGTGCATACATGCTGCACCCACAAAAGAAACTGAAGATAAACAGGGGCTGTCCTTACAAAGGCAAAGCTCTTCCTGTTCAAACCAAATGGCAAAAAAAGGCCACCTCTTTGATCTTGGCAGCCTCACTCAACACAGCACAAGCAGGATATTCACTGAGTTGTGCAGGATCATATTCTTTAGAAGGCAACAGATCTTCTGAAGCACTTTTTCTAAAATGATTGAAACCAGAGTTCATTTTGCCCGTTTTGAGATGCATCTGCCAAGAGGAAAACAAAGCTGCTTGAAGCTTGAGAGGGCATGGAACTTCGGATGATTCATCACCTCTTATGAGACTTTATGAAAAGCTCTAGCAAGAATTAATTTACAGATTTGTACATCTGCTGGGAAGAAAGGAACAGGTTTCTCCATCACAGATGCAATTTTTGGTATAACAGCCTCCTGTGTGGGAACTGCTGCACATGACTGCAGCAGCAATACCAAAAATACCATCACCATTCCCTCCAAAACAAATATGACACTTTGTAAAAGATCATCATTTTATTTGATAATTGTAATGAGCACTAGGATGTAAACAAATCACAGACAGAAAGGATTCACATTTTCCACCTATCTAAGCTGTAGTATCCTTCATTATTAGTAATTACACAACCACCAGAAGGGAAATACACACTCTATACCTAAATCTGCCAGCTCAGTTAATTAAAAAGAAGATTCTAAAACTATGCAATTATAAAATTTAGTAATTTTTTAATTTTTAGGTCATTTAATTGGATTTTATAAAAGAAATAAAATTCTGCTTCAGTCCATTTTATGAGATTTGTATTTTTCAAAGCACATTTCTCATTTTTTCAAAGTAAAAGTAATTCAGACTTAAGAGACTGTTAAATTAACATTATTTACAATATTTATTATAAAAAATCTGTGAAGAAATAGAAAAATAAATACAGAAACATTTTAAACAGTTATCATACAGAAAAGCTAGATTCCCTTTTAGAATTCCTTTATTTTTAATTAGCATTAGTGGTTTTAAATGCTAAATAAAAAAGGATTTTTTCCTAGATAGCTCCCCAGAAAAGAAACCTAAAGGTTTGTATGAATAGACACTGATGTTGTGCTTCATTCCAGCTCAGAGAAAAGGCACCTCTCAGACTCGGATCCACGTCCATTAAGCTATCGGTGTCTCTCGTCAGACTGCTAACAAAGGTCCAATTACTGAAAATTGTCATCTAAGTTTTTGTGACCCGGCCATTTGCACACCAGGAAACGAAGGAGATTACCTGGGTAACAGCCACCGAGCAGTTATGAATTTCAGCCACAGATGACAGATTCTAATCTCAGTGGTGCAGAGCTCTGTGTCACTGAACGTATCATTATGCAGGGACAAAATTTTTAAGATACGTGACAATTCACACCACACATCTGGCACTGCAGCTTTGCTTTATGACAGGAGTATTTTCAAGTGATAGCAGAACTATGACCTTGATTTCACAAGTTCGTTAAAAACATTGCTGCAATCTGCATGAGGCTTCCTCCTGAGCCCAAGGAAAAAAAAATCCCCCCTCAGTGTAAAATAGTTTGTAATTCTACATCAAAGGCACGGCTAAGGCCAACAGAGGATGTCAGCAGCAAAGGAAATTTTCCAGAGTGTTTACTCCTGGAATCGACATGACCAAGTGCTCCCTCTAACCATGACACCCACCCATTAGATATTTCTGGAAACACTACAGCTAAGATCCTGCAGAGTGTTATGAAAATTTGCCTCTAGGTCTCCTCAAAATGTCTTCAGGCAGTGACTTACATCCCAAGAGAGCTAACGTGGGCTCCCAGTGCCATTTGGGTGGGCACTGGGACCTGAACACGATCTGCTCTGTTCTATGTTCTACTTCATTCTCAGTCACTGCTGCTTGAGGCTCAGGAACACTCTGCTCCAACTGCAAGGTACACAGCAATCCCAGAAAACCCTCCCCGTGCTGGCAAGTGTACCCACAATGTAGTGAAAGTTTAAAAGCATGTAGAATTAGCCAGGACAATCTTAAATGTGAATACCTGAGCTGAAATGCAGCTAATATTCTGTGCACTTCACAAAGCCTCTGATACTTTACTAACCTTTGCACTGGGGAAGTCATTCAGATCTCACATGCTGTGCACAATTCACCATTAGAAGCAACTAAGCAATCCAACTCCTCTGCACTATTTGAAAATACAGTAAGTGAATACATTAGAGAGATACAGAAATTAAATTGTTGCTATAAATCAGTTAGTTATGAAATTTAATAATCAATTTGTTAGCACCTGATGTAAAACTGTGATCTGTCAGCAGCCTCCCAAGCTGGCTGTGTGCAGCAGTAGATATTTCCAAGGGAATTAATTACTGATGATTTGCAAAGGTAAGAATAATATTTTTCAACAATTGTAGCCTGTGCACTAGGAGGTTAAATAAACACCACCAAAATGTCAACAGAGTTCTTGGCTTTGGTGTTCTCCCATTTCAAACGTAATGAAATAGTTAACCAGAGAGTATGCAAAGGGAATACTTTCAAATCTTCCCATGAAGCAGAATGTCACACCATCTGGGGCACTTCTCAAGCGATTTGAAAAGTTCACACTGTTTGGAATTACACAGAAATTCAACAGAAAAGGCCTCACCATATCCCCAAAGTCCCACAAGCAACTGTAGACCTCTGTCAGGGCCAGTGAAGAAGGCAGAGCTGTGACTTCTCTTCCACAAAGAAGCAAAGTCACAGCCCACCAAACTTTTCCACCCCATAAGCCTGAACACCCAGGTTGCTTTCTCAGAAAGTTAGAAAGCTGTACTTCTTTCCATGAGGGAATGCCTAGATACACAAAGGGAATATCCAACAGGCAAGAGAGGCTTATGGCTCTCCAGAAAATGGGTGAATTAAACAACCATCTCCAGAAATCCCCCTCAGTTTTACAAGCAGTACTGACAGGAAACTGAGCAGCAAGAAAATCACTAAGGCAGGGTTCAGATAACAGCAGGAAAACTCAGAACCATGTATAATCTAATACTGACACAAAAATATTTAAATGTTTACTTGTGCAATGTAAAAGAAAAACAAAAAAAAAAGCACTGCTTAACTCAATGAATTTTGGAAATGAATGCTTAATGTCTAACTTCCCTTTTCCTAAAAATATTGGCTAAAGGGTCAGCAAAAATACCCTTATTGCACACTGCCAGCTGACAGAAACGTGGATCCTTGTCAGACAGGCTTCATTTTAAGGCAAGCCTCTAACACAGGACTTAGAGCCCTGATGGATGACCTCCTGTTAGAAGCAAGGAAAATTCTCTGCAATTCATCCTCCCGGATTTCTTTCCAGGATTTGACACTGTTGATCAGCAAATACTTTTGCCCCACTTCCAAGAGATTAATGGGAGTGGACTGAAACTGTTCTGGTTCTTCCTTCGTGACACATACATGGGAATTACTGTGAGCAGCTGCTCCTGTGCCTTCCTAATAGATCATCTGCATCCTGCCTTATAGGTCAAGCATCCCTCAATCATTATTCATTGCCTCTCTAGAATCTTCAGTGTACAATTTCATAAATGTTTGGAGAAGGAACAGAGGTCTCAACTGATTTGGAACTAAACAGAAAACATTCATTAGTCATGGTTTTCCCTTTATTATTTTTTCTTACATATACGGTGAGGGGACAGCTACCAAAATAACCCCACATCATCCTGCACCTTCCAAAATTAAAAAGAGACAGCAGCAAGGAAAATATCCAGAATCTGGTAATTTTCATTCAGCAGCCCACCTAAGGACTCTTGCTGCCTCAAAGTGGTGCATCTTTTTCAAACTCTGGCAGCAAATCATTATTTACACAGATTCACATGCACTCACAAACAAGCATAAGCCAGACCTAAAGAAATCTTCATGTTGTTTCTGCACGTACTCTAAATACACAAATTTTGTTTGCACACAATTAGAAAAAGAAAGCTACAACTCACAATTAAAAAAAACCAAAAAGATTAATTACTACTTTTATTACATATTTTAATATTATCAATTGAAAACAGCTACACCCTTGGAAAACGTTTTTGGAACCACAGAGCCCCTACAACAGCTGTGTGTTGCCATTCAGACCTGAAAGAGTCCATGCAGTGATGGAAATTAATGTGCTCTGACATCCTCTGGGATTTTGGGGAACAGCTAATAAAGAAATACAACCTTTTCAGTCTATTACACAAAGTTTTGGATTCTGAGATCCACGGCCAGTCTCAGGCCAGCAGTGAGGCTTCCCTACCCAAGTGTCAGAAGACTCTGGCTCCTGTGTTTTAATTATCTCCCCTAGAAAGCATTTAACTAATCAGACTAAATATATTTTAATGTATATGTAATTTAATACTCTGGCTTTATAATTCAGAATTTTTAGAAGGCAACATCAATTAAACACACAGAGCTTCATTAAGCCCTAATGCTCAAAAATCCTTAGTATATTTGTGACAGAATATGTTTTAATCCGTTCTTAATCATATTAATCATATATATTTTACTTAGTTAGATGCTCAAAACAGCTTTCACAGCTGGTGCATCTTGTGGAAATGTTTTAGGAAAACAGAGCCCCAAGAAATCTTAGAGTTAAATTAGATTGAGGCACAGACATGGCTGAAAATGGGCACCAGAAGAAACAGGGTGCTGAGCAGAAACCCTGGAGGGTTCTCAAGGTTTCTTCATTAGGGTAGTGTGAAGTGAGTGCAAAGTGTCCACAGACAAGTGGCACGTTTGGAAATTTTGGACAGCACAGTTATAAAGCCACATAACAAACACCAAACAAAATCTTTTTGTTAGTAATGTGTAAAAATACTGCATAATTTTTGTAGATGTAACTTTATGTAAAGTTATGGTGAAGTAATATGGACTTTACTAAAAAAAAAAAAATTAAA
>WAAE01022890.1:0-78831 GCA_013400495.1 Nicator chloris | reverse complement strand
GGATGCCTCCATTCCAGAAGATTGAGAAAGGTTTGTTTCTCCCATGCAAAGGCACTGAACAGTTGTAATGTAGCCGGCTGTAGCAGCTATTTTCTTGAGAACCACCTTGGTTAAAACTGAGTTTGCTAATTTCCTGGTACATGAAAGAGAAAAAAAAGAGTATACTGAGAAGTTGGCTGCAAGAAAAACACAGCATTTTGCAAGTATCAAGAATTCTTTATCAGATAAACTTACTTTATCCTACCAGCCTACTAGGAAAAATCAAAGTTAACATTCTAACAAAGACAACCCCATCATATTTTTCTAAAAAGGCTGACAAGGCAAGTCTTCTTTCCCTGATGGACTCTATCATATCAAGAGCATAACTGGTATAAACAGTGTCTTCTTGAATCACTGTCCAGCTTAATCTAGAGTCAGGAATTTACACAAGTACATCTATTAAGTCTGCTGGTACCAACAAGTGGTTCATGCCAACAATATTGTTGCCAGTGACAAACACATCACTACAGCCCTTGACAGAGCTCTTAGTACCAATTCATGCAATTTCAGAGCAAGATGAATCACCTATGGGAAAATATACACATATAACACTTGCTCTGAAAAGTCAGCTTTGCTACTAATATCACAGTAAATGCTTACATAAAGCATACACTCAAGCCTTATGTGTCAAGAACTACCTACAGCATTCTCACCTACTAATTATTGGGGTGATTCTCAACTTCTCTTGCTCCTACAGCAATACGCTGTTTGACTTCAATCACAATAGAAGATCTCTTTCAGATTTAAGTAACACAGACTGCAGTTAGTCTGCTTCCAGCAGATACAGGAGACAAAAAAGAAGAAACTGTCATGGTTGTCCTGCCTCCTTTGTTACATTTTGTCACCAAGCCTTCAGAGAAGAGATGATAAGGATTGAAAAGGACAGGGAGGGAGGGACCGAGGAAGAAGAAACAATAGTATTTATCATCATAACATGAGAAAGGTTCTATCTTTCCAAAGGTACCTTCAACAATTGTAACAGCACTCAAACCAAAGTTCAAAGTTAAAAAGCAGCTTTCTCCAAGGCTGTGAATTTTGAAACAGCAAAATTAACAATTCACACATCTGTAAAACACCTGTTCTTAAAAAAGCACCTGAAATATAAAACTTGTTTTGCTGATTTCATTATCGCAGGGTAACATTTCAACAACCTATAGTAGCCCAAATAAGATCACATTCAGATATACATATCAATATGTGATACCAACTACCAACACACAAGTTAAACTAAAAGCCCATATCTTGCTTAGAATACTAGATATAAATAATCCCTTTCATGTTAGTCACACTCACCGTTTCTTGTCTTTGGGACTCAGTGAGCTTTTCAGACAATTCTTCTAGAGTCTTTCTTAATTCAGCATCAGTCCTTCATAGAAAAATATGAGTAAGACAATATTCTACAGTGCAAAAGCTAAGTAACACCCATGATAATTTTAAGCAGCAACAATCCCCCAGAAATTTTTGCTACTTCAGTTTGTTCTACAGCTTATTCATAATAGATCACAGCCTAGTCATAATAATTCATAGCATAATTAGAAACAAGCCTCAAGTGGAAAATTCATGAGAAAAAGCATTCCCATTCCTCAAGAGAAGAAACAGAGATCTAAGTATCAGCTAGGTGTCAGGTCAACAAGTACAAAATTATGGACGCATCCACACAGTCCTTTTGAACAATAGTTTCCTACTAGGAATTAACAGTCTAATTCCTGTTATTGCTATTGAACAAAGCACCACATGTTGAGAAAATATATACATTATGGCCTGCAGGAGAGCTTCCCCTGAAGGAACTCCAGTAACAAGAACAAACTAGGAGCAAAGCTGTAATAAAAGAAATTCCCTAGTCCTTGTCATTTTGCGTGTATATTTTAAAAAGCTGAGGAAAGCCCCATATATCATACTAATTAGAATTGGTAGGTATTATTTACAATTATAAATACTGTAGAGGATGACATAAAACAAGCAGTTCATAATCCTGCTTTCATCTACATGTTGCACAATCCCTCATTCTCCCCAAATTTTTTTTTTTAAATAAAAGAGATTAAGAATTTTTTCCACACATTTTTTCCAAATGCTGCAGTTCTTCACATGGAGTTATATTCTGTTTATACCGATTTCTTCTTGAAAGCTCACGACTGATGTCATCTCCCAGGCGAACCTGTTCACTGCTGAGATCTCGAAGAGACTGGTGGAAGGAATGCAGCTGTAAATAAAAGTACACAAATTAAGCCAAGGCTGAGGAACCCTTTTTTCTGTGATGTTCTAGAAATACATACCTACATATATACGCACTTTTAAAAATAAAGCAGATAAAAATAACCTAAAAAATAATAAAACTTCATTAACTGTAGTTCATGGATGACTGGATGAGAGTTGTACACTTCTATTTCAATCTACCCTTCACAATACTTGCTCACTGTAGTTTAACTTTCAGTACTTTATTTGCTAAACCAAGTTTCCTAACTATGTTTTTTTTTCCTGTGGTTCAGAGCTTATACACTATAGCACCTCTTTAGCCTAATGCAAAGCAAATTGAAACATCTGAACAAATAATGTTCAGGAGACACATATTTCATGTTAATAGATACTAGTATTGGCAAAACAAAGTTCTGCCCAGCTATATATGCTACTATAAATAGATTACATAGGAACGTGAAACAAAACAAGCAGAATAGTATAATGTATTCAGGAACTACCAAAAATACGTATTTTACCTTGCCCAAGATTTTACATACTCTTTTTTTTCAGATCTTGGGGGGGGGAAACAAACACAAAAAACCACAAAAACCCACACATCATCTTTTCTCTGTAAAACCTCCCATTTTCCCCATTCAGCAGGCTCCCAAGTTATCATCAAAGTTTTAGGGAGCAAATAAAAATTGAATAGGTAATTCACTCTTCATGAGATAGAAAGCGACAGTTAATCCATCTTAATGCAACCTATTGCTGTCAACAATTCCAGGGCCATGATTATCATTATGAAAAACCCTAATTTATAACATCCTTTTGTTCTGTGCCCTGGATTTAAACCTGGATCTTCCATAACCAGGCTGACTGCCCTCAACATTCAGACACAGGCACTACTACCTCCCCTGCGTGATTAAGCAGAAATTTCAATCTGACCAGAGAGACTTTGAAATAACACATCATATTTTCAAAATGTACGTGCTAAGGAAGGAGAGGGACTTAAATATGTTAAAAGACCATTTGGCTGAAAAATTGCTTCAGCTAGAAAAAGTCAGAATGGGAATAAAGAGGCAGTGGTTACAGAAAAAAGAAAAAGCCACAACTTTAGTTAAGCAGTACTGCTTTATCTCTGTTCTAATTTCTACCTATAATCATGATCAAAGGCTACTTTCAGTTCATCATTCCTCAAAGCACTATACTTTTCTTACAAAATAGTTAATGAAAAGAAAAAAGCCATATTCACTCACTGAAAAGCAAGAGTAAGGAATAAACCAGCAGTTGTCATCAAAACTGGGAAAAAAAGCTATTTGCCTAGATAGTTAGTTAATATAAAGAGCTTTGTATGCATTGCAGGAACTCCCTTGAATAAAATTTCCAATATATTTATAGAATATCTAGAAATAATCTAAAATAGTCCTAAGGATTTTGGATGGTTGGGATGAAAGATTTTCATATAACATTATTTGCTTCCAAGGATTATTTTCCACACTTACTTTGGGGAAGGAAGGAAAGAGGGGAGAATTAGATTGAAAAGACAATGAAACAAGGTTAAATAAAAATCTAGAATTTCTATAGCTTCCCAAAAAGGCAACTGAGGAAACTTGTTGTAGTTAAGTTTACAATTATAGGAAGCTGAGACTGATTTAATAAAGTCAATATGAATACCTTACAATCAGCTTCTTTAATATTAGTCTACACAGATTCACTCAAGTCTAGCCTCCCTGTCTGAAAAAGCAATAACAGGTAGTGAAATCTCCTCTCTACCTGTAGGATAATAGAAACATATAATCTTATCCATTAAGGTAATTAATTTATTTTTTCTGAAATCTGCAAGCAGATACAAGTTAAGGGGTATTAAAATTACCTGTGGCACACATATCCTCTCCTCCCATCATCTACCTGAAATACAGGCTCAAATTATCCCACTCACAGGTCAGACCGAGAACTAAGATGAAAAACTACCTGGTTCAAAATCAATCCAAGCTACACGGCAGTAAAAGCAAAAGCACTATGACCCCACGTCATCAACTTAAGCAGAATAATCCCCTTCACAGCCTCATTGAACTTCAGCACAAAGGTGAATGTTAATTGGCTGGAAGGGACCTCTGGAGATCATCCCATCCAAGCCCCCTGCCGAGGCAGGGTCACCTACAAAAGGTGACAGAGGAACTTGTCCAGGTGGGTTCCGAACGTCTTCAGAAAAGGAGACTCCATAACCCCCCTGGGCAGCCTGTGCCAGTGCTCTGTCACACTCATTGTAAAGTTCTTCCTCACATTAAGGTGAAACTTCCTGTGTTTTAGTTTATGGCCATTGCTCCCTATCCTGTCACTGGGCACCACTGAACAGTCTGGCATCATCCTCTTGACACCCATGATAGAGATATTAATATGCATTACTGAGATCCCCTCTCAGTCTTCTCCAGACTAAACAGACTATTCAGAGATTATTTTTCTTCGTCATTAGACAGCCTAAAAAGTATGGAAATTATTTTCATGTTTTACTTTTGACATCACTACCATCTGCATCTTTTCCTCTGTAATGATTTGCATGAAACTTCATGACAGATACAAGAGGTGACTGCCTAATGAAAAAAGCAGGCAACACTGAAAGCACAAATCATAACTGAAACATCCTGAGCTACATCTTCAGAATCACCTCACTTAATGTAAAAGCAAAGAGTCCGGTGACCACATATTGTCTGTTTGGAACAGCACCTCCCATCAGTTCTCAGTACCTGGTCCACATGATCTGCCTCACTGACAAATCGAACACTTGCAGATCTAGACCTCCGATGTTTATGGCCCGGTGAGTCTCCGTAATCCCTGAGAGGAGAAGTTGGCAGGAAGTGGCGCTTGCCTGGAGGAGATATGAGATAAAAAAATAACAGTACAAAGACAAAATTTTGTATGGGAAACTTTTCATTTTGCTTCACGAAAAATGCATATTTCACCTGGACAATATCCTTCTAGGTCACATTACAGACAAAACAACTACTGAATTACATAACATGCATATGACTCTTCTCAGGACTCCTCTTCAATTTAAATATTTCTTACCTATGACATATAACTATTCCAGAAAGAGGAATTGTTTCTCCAAGAAGTAGCTTTTCTTCAAATTTTGTTTCCCTAACCAACCATTTTTTCTTCCATGTGAATCTATCAGAGCTTCAAACTATTATATTTCACAGCTTTTACATAACAATGAAATTTTTAGAGCTTTCTACTAAAATATATTAAATACTACCTCTCAAACATACCTTTTCCCAAAATATTATGAATTTTCTGAGACATACAATGAAAAAAACCTATTCTTTCGTGGGTCATAAGTAATTTCTGTTTTTTTCTTTTCCACTGTTTCCAAACATCCATAATCCCATGCATTTAAAATTTAAATTCCCTTTTTGCTGTGAAGCAAGCTTCAGAAGCTGCAATATCTTTTGGATTTAGCTTTAACTTGTATGTACTTACAACTCATGCAGTGAAAAATTAATTTTCGCAGCTGAAAGAATCAATGTTTCATTTAGATCTCTTGGGATATCAGTACAAAATACTAACAGAAACAGAAAGCTGGAAAAATTTACCACATAAACAACTGCATAACTTCATGCAGGTCTCCCAAATTTCTATACTCAGTTTCTTTGAAGTAGTCAATGATGACTTTCCTTAAGACTACCTCTAGGCATTTTTCTTAATTTCCTCTTTGCATAACACAGCCATATGACATAATTCAAGCATACTCAAGCCCTTTAAGTATTTTACCTGATGTTCCTTCTCCATCCAGGTCACTGGGATATAAGCTTGAGAGAGATGCACTTCTCATTCCAGAGTTTCGTGTTAGTCGCTGGCTCCTTAATTGACCTATAGATTGTTCCAGTGTTTCTTTCAACTGCAGAAAAGTTATAATTTACTGAAATATGACCACAAACTTGGTTTTTAAAAAGCATGGAAAATATTTGTTTAAAAGTCATTAAGAGAATAAAAGCATTTTTAAGCCAAGTACAGCTATGAATTAATAACAGCTTTTCTTCAATATCTCATATATCACATTCCTGTAATTATAGCAAAACATGCTTCAAGTTTCTTAAAACAGTGGTGCACCACATGCTGCAGCACCATGAAAACTCAAAGATTTGTCTCCTACAACCAAAATAAGACCTATTTGCCAGCAATGCTCATTAACAGTCCTGCAAAATCCAAAAAGTAACTTCAAAGAAATTATTTTTTACTGGAATTTTTCCACCAGCCCTACCAGGAATCAGTTTTACATATGGCTATCAAATTTCCCTAAGCAGCTTTACAGAAACCCCCATTTTTAGAAATTTCACTTTGAGGAAGCCATTCCCAATTTAAGAGTACAGAACTAGCTATATTCAAAAATTAGTTCTTCATTTTTCAAACTTACATCTTGTTTTTTACGATTGCATTTGTTAGCTTTGGTTCTTAGCCACTTGCTTTGTCACATCTTTATTTGACAAGCCACAAAATATCAGTTTCTAAGCGTTCTCCTTTTTCTAAGAGAAGCTTGTAAACAATGGTTAAATTGATGTTTTACTCCTGCAGAAATATACACTGTCTTGGATCTCTTTCTCGGAATAAAACAGCTTTCTTTTCTGCACATTTGCTTCTTTGCTCTCTCTACCTTCACATGTAAAATACTACTTGGAATATATATAAAATTTTATATAAAAAATATATACATTTCACATGTATCTGTTTCAAGGCAGCCCCTGCTGCAGCTTGTTTGTAACCAAATTGTAATTCAATATCTCATTAGCAGCACTGACTTGTTTTGATTTCTCTAAGACACCTGTTTTCAAATTTGTAGGAGACTCATTTTAGAATTTCCATCCTTTCTGCAATTTAGAGCAAGCTGGTCAACAAATCCAGAAACTGATGTCGAACGACAGGAAAAAAATCTACACCAGTATGATCACAATCCCATTCTCTGCTATAATTCAGCTTTTATCTTATCACTTCTTCATGCAAAAGAAACATGTTCCCTAATACTCTATTTTGGCTACACATCTCGTACTTGCCATAGTATCATAACATAATCTACTGGATGCTTAAAAACCAGAAAAGTAATGAGCCTACAAAACCTGTCAGAATTTTATTATATAACATATTACTATTAATATTTATTTGAGCAAACTAAATTGTAATAAACATTCTGTTTACAGCTACTTAACTCCTTATATATTCTATCCATTAATAACAAGTTTTCCGCTATGAATTCAACTAATGGAAAAGACCTAAGAAGTTAAGATAAAAAGAAAGTTGCTCACAGTTGTTATTGCTTTGGTTTGTTCCTTGTTGTATTCTCTGTATTGTCCTAGCAAATGGTCAACATGTCTTAGATTTCTGTTGGTATCCTTAAACAAAAAAGTTTTAGAAAAAAGTCAAACCAGAAATCTCCTCTTATCAAACATTACTGTTGTCTTTATTCTTACTGATTTCTATGATTAAATCGAAAATACAAGTGCTTTCTAAAGGGTCTAAGCATTCAAAATCCTATTAAAGTAACCAGAACATGAAGGGGTCATGGCTAAAGGGAGGAAAATGAAGCAAAACACAAACCTAAATGCTATAGTTTCAGAACAACAGTAAGGCCTCAGCTTTAATTAAAACATTTTTTCAAGTTTCAGCCAGAAAAAATTTTTTAATCCAAAGACCATAACATTACCTGCTTGTGGAAAAAAATAGTTATCTGAGAAATAACAAGTTTTTGAAGGTGAACACACGAGGTAAGGTCACTGCATGAGTATTCTCTGAACAGAAAAATACCTGGATCAGATGGAAGATCTGCTTAAAAGCAGTCCACAAAAAGTAATTAGCTTAAAATTAGAATTTCAGAAGAATAGCTAGAAAGAGGTTAGACAGAATCAGAATATCACAGAATCCCTTTAAAAAATACTCAGACTGTATTCTTATTAACTTACTATCTTTTTTTCTAGATTGGTGTTTATTTTCCAGATAAGAAGTTCTGAAGTTTAAATTTACCTTTTTATATTGATTTTTCTCCTATATATTAAAAGGAAAAAAAATATTGCTGGCCAAACAATAAGTAATAAAACATACACCCACCCACTCTAGGTATTCAGAACTGTCAGCTAGAGAAGAATGGGAATAAATTTTCAGGCACTAAAAGTGTCAGGATAGCTAAATGTCTCCTCCCACTTGCAAAACAAATTCAGTTATTCCCTCTGCATCCTCCATTTTTTCTTGCTCAGGTATGTATCTCCTACAACTAGAAATAATGCTTCTCACAGTGCTTTTTCACATCTAGAAATTTGAAATGTAAGCTCTATCCTGAAGGAATTGACTGCTTACATATTTATCAGAAATTTGGAAATTTTACACAGTAACAAAGACAACCAAGACAAGGCTGAAACTTTCTGCTAGAAAATTTAATGCCTCTTGTGAGAATCTAACAAAGCTGATTTGGCCTTATTCAGTTTGCTGACTTTATAAATAGTATTCCCCAACACATTGTTTCTAACAACATTCTATTACTGTCTGAAACAGCAGCTGTATAAAAGCAACAAGCCACACACTTTCAGCTCAAAAGCAGTATGATCTATTTCCCAAACCCCTTTCTGGTTTGCACAGAAAGCATTGTTCCCATCTGTACAGTACACTCCGCAATGAAATGAAAATTAAATGAAAATCTGACCCTGTGTTACAGAAATGCAGGCTCTATAAATACTTTAAAACTGTATTTTGTAAACAACCTGCAAAGTGCTTGCTAAAGTATGGATCTTCTCTGTAACTTCTTCAGCACCATAGTTCTGAGCTCTGCTGTGAGATGCTCTCAAAGGCCGCCTTCCAATTCGACCCGTAAGAAAGTTGTCTGAATCACTGGATGAATCTGCCATCAGTATCTTGAAGCCTAGGCAGGAAGACCAGAAAAAGTAAGGTATGTTAATTCCTATCTGTAACTGAACAGTCTTGCACAATATTCCCAAAGCAACTTCATAAACTCAGATTACATTTTGAAGCAGATCTTCCAACTGCTCCTCAGTTATTACCTTTGTTCACACTATGAAGCACGGTCAAGATGAAGGAGGCAGAGTCTCTTAAGAGCAAATTAAATCAAAATATGCATTCTCACTGCTTCCAAGTGTTCAGTACCCATGATAAAATCGCTGCTCAAAGCAAATTCTCCCCCCAAAATATACATTGGAGACATCAATGTTTTATCAATCATCCCAGTCTGCAGAACCACTCTCCTTTACCTCACACTACTCACTAAGGGTCTTCAGAATGGGGATTGCTAAATCTCAAGGATGGCAAGATAGAGAGAAAATAGGCCAACAATCATCAGATGGGTGAAATTATTAAAAACTACAGACAGCTATGCCTAGTACAATAAAGTCACATAGTAACTGATTAAAATAACAACCCTCAAAGGGTAGGTTAGATTGAAATTTTTTCTTAAACTATTACACACTGCAGCAGTTTGCCTTAAGGTCATGGAATGACTCGGTGGAAGAAGAAATAGACTGGCAAACTCTTGAACCTCTGTAGTCAACAAAAAAAAAAAAAAAAAAAAAAAAAAAAAAAAAAAAAAAAAAAAAAAAGTCAAAGATGTCATTCTTCTAGCCATGAGAGCTGAAATTTCCAAAAGAAACCATGGATGGATTCAAATCTTATATTATATTTTATATGGAGGCAACTTGATGTTTTTCCAGGTCCTTATATTTAATTTTTAAAAAGGTTGTGAATTTGTGTCCCCCAGACTTGGGTAAAAACCTTTCAAACATGAAAGAAGAGCAAATCAACGTGCTCTGCTCAGTCTGTGCTCAAGCACATCAGTATTTCTTATATTTTCTGAACTGGTGAATTTACCTCATCTTTCCTCTTCTTATCTCACTTCACTAAATCACAGTAATTTTTACTAACAGTATCAGAATTCACTATTCCAGTGCCTCACTCTCATCAGCTGCAATGAAGTCTTAATGAGACGGACACAGAATAAACACTGAACACTGGGAAATAGGAATTATGGAGTATTTTCAAAGACAAAGAAAAATAAAATAAATAAAACACTGGTAGAAAAAAAAAACCCCATGGAATAATATTGGTTTTACTGTAATTTGGTAAAAAAAAACCACTCAACCAAACTCAATAAACAAGTAGACTCAACCATACAATTCCTAACTACTGAAAGACAAAGACTGGAGAAAAAAAAAAGGAAATAAAGATTTACAGCAGGAAAGATTAATGGGTTTATTTTCAGCTGTCCAAAAATAGGCTCATTAAGATAGATACTAGCCAAAGCACAGAAGAAAGTTCAATAATCAAGGTAAACATAAAAGAAAGCACAGGATAAGGAAGACACTTCCTCTGAAGAAAACTTACTATTTATGGTTAAGCATTCCTCTTTGTTCTCCTGAGCAACCTAAAAGGAACCACAAGTACTTTTAAGGTGAAGAAGTTGTTTCATATAAAGCAACATCCTCATTTTTAAAGGAACTGTGCATGTTTCACTTTAGATTAAAAAAAAATCACAAAGAAGTAGAAATTTGTAGAAATGTCCCATATACACATTTGCCTATCAATTGAAACAAACAAAAAAAAGCTTATCACTTTTTCCAAAAAGCGACACTAATTTCAGCACATGCTCATATGACCTACTTGACAGGAAGAATCATTTGGCTCTTACCGTTTTTTAGTTCTGCCCAAACAGATCATAACCTTTGCTGAACTAATGAAAAGCATCAATACTCAGTATTTTCCTTTCCTGTAGGAAGCAGAGCATTTCAGCTTCACTGAGGACTCTTTTTAAGAGATCTGCCAGGTAAGTAGAGCTGACAATCACAACGTCAACCTCTCCAGCTCAAGTAAAAAGATAAAGTCAGAGCATACAACTTGATTATTCCTCAAGTGTTTTATTTGTTCTGCTGCACACAGACTAATCTATCACTAGGTAACTAACGTAGTGTTAAAGGAATGGTTGAAGCCTTATAGCTAAGACTGAGTACCACCAAAAAAAAAAAAAAATTATAATAATTCCAGAAAGGAACAACATGACACCTGAAAGGCCCTTTCCTTCAGTGCTTGTATTTGAGCCCGGAAAAAAACAGGAAGGTGATCTCATATGGTGGTATTTCACCATTGTGCCTTCAGGGATCAGTACCACATTTTGTTATCAATTTGTAACACCGTGCTCCCAACACACTTCAGCAGCACGACACATAAAACAGCTCCTTCACACTGTTCATAAGCAAGCAATGCCCTCTGTAAATCCTCCTCTCGGCGGGCACGCAGGGAACTTCACTAACACCCGGCTCCAACTCAGAGAGTCTACTGGTTCTTTGGCCCAGACAGGTCTGACGAACCCAGAACGGCGCCGGGCGCGCCGCCGGCCGGGCCTCCGGACCGTCCCGAGGAACCCGCGGCCGCCGCACCCCGCGCCTNTATGGTGGTATTTCACCATTGTGCCTTCAGGGATCAGTACCACATTTTGTTATCAATTTGTAACACCGTGCTCCCAACACACTTCAGCAGCACGACACATAAAACAGCTCCTTCACACTGTTCATAAGCAAGCAATGCCCTCTGTAAATCCTCCTCTCGGCGGGCACGCAGGGAACTTCACTAACACCCGGCTCCAACTCAGAGAGTCTACTGGTTCTTTGGCCCAGACAGGTCTGACGAACCCAGAACGGCGCCGGGCGCGCCGCCGGCCGGGCCTCCGGACCGTCCCGAGGAACCCGCGGCCGCCGCACCCCGCGCCTCCCGCCGCCGCTCCCGGCCGGACAGCCCCTTCCCGCACACCGCCCTGGCCGCGGCCCTTGCCGCAGCCCCAGCCTTCACCGCACAGCACTCCCAGACGAGGCCGTCCCGTCCCCGGGCACCTTCCGCCCGCCTCACCTCGCCGCTATGGCAACTTGAACTAGCCGCCCTGCCGCCAGCTGCCGGGGCCGCGGGCTGGGCGCCGGGCCCCCCGCAGTGCTCTATGGGACAGGGAGTCCACAAGACACAGGCCCGCCATGGAAAAGGCAGAGTGCGGGACTTCAACTCCCGAGAGGCTTTGCGGCGCTAGCGCGATGAGGCCGGGGCAGGCCCCGCCTTTCTGGGAGGCCGCTGGGCCTGCGGAGAGCGCTGGTGGCAGCGGTGGGCGGTTCCGCAAGTGATCTGGTGTTTATGAACGTTGTTTTGTGAAACGCTAAATTTTTACAAAATACACATTGGTGTTTACAAATATGACAGCTATATGACTGCGAAGAGCAGAAACAAAAGCTGTTGTCCTGGTAAAGCCGGCTACTCTGTCCCAGTTCCGAGCAGGCGGCTGATACGCTGGGAAAAGGCGTGTGAGCTACGGAGAGCAGCTGTTGCTTACAAAGAGGCATCTCCCTTCCTGTTTCTTGGCTTTTTCTTTCTTCTGTACGCCACGCATCTCCCTGCTCCCAAATGTTGTATACATTACCCTTGTGTGCAGTAAAAACGACCAAATATTACACACTCCTACTCTGACTGGCCTTGAAGAGAGAAAAGGGGTAGAGAGTGTTGTGACTGATCACAGGAAATGTCTCCTGGGCCCCTGAAACTTGGACAGAGCTTCCAATAGGCCATCAGTCACTGGAATATTGGATCACCTATAAGTGAGCGCTCCAGCCAAAGGTAAATGCAGTGAGGTGGGGTTTTTAATACATATTATGTCTATTGCCTCTGGAATCCACTCCAGGCAGCGACCACTGGCCTTTGAGCACAGTAATAAGGCATGGCTGGCAATCCATAGTGTCCTGCAGGACTGTTTCATGAGCTCACAACAGCAGGCATGCTTGAATGCCATATGGTTACGACACATTTCAGGTGTAAACCAAGTCCCCCACACTGGCAGCTTTCACCTGCAGTCCGGGCAGTGGCTGCTGGCCCCTGAGCCTTTGTGGTCATGCTTAAGAGGCATTAACCTCATCTGAGCTGAAGGCAGGTGAGACACAGTACAGAAATGTAAAAATATAATTTATTTCACTGCAAACTGAAGCATTAGTGAATAGTGAATAAGTCTTCCCTAGTTTCAGTATATGGCCATTTCCTGGCTTTTCCTTTGCAAAGTGCAGCATAGTCAGGTTGTGTTCGCAGGTCTAAATGTGGGGTGAAAGTCAGGGCTTCTGGTCAGTCTTCTGCTTATAGAGGTCTCTGGGAGTCTCTACATCCTTGGGATAATCAAAAGCTGTCTGAGCACAGTTCTGGGCAACCAGCTCTAGGTGACCCTGCATGATCAGGGGCTTGGGCAGATGGCTTCCAGGGTACTTTCCAATCTCAGTGATTCTGTGACTCATCAGTAACTCTTTCTGTAGACAAATATACCTGCCTGAAAACAGCTCTCATCATTCTTACCTAAACTAATGGCTTAAGGCCAAGAGATAGTTTCATCTTGCTCTTCTTTCGGACCACTCTTAGAATTGACATTCTCAGGCTTTATAAGGGTTTACACAGCATTATTTCCTCTTTATCCTGCAGTCCACTGGATTTTTCTTACAGTAAGCACAAGAGTTCCTCAATATCCCATAATCATAAAACTCCAAAACTACCTTGAAATAGAAGACTTTTTTTTTTTTAATATGGACATGAATCTTCAAGAACCTGGAATAAAATTATTTCATATAGCTGTTCAAACATTTGATGAATGATGCTGTGTCAAAGCAGTGTGTCTAATGTATTTTTTTCTGACAGGCCAGAAATTATTTGCAATACTGGATTAGAAACAGGTAGGAATTGGCATATCTTCCAAGCATCTAGTATGGCAAAACATGTGGATTAGTCAGAAACCCTCCCACACCAAATATTTTAATCTACTTTTTACTGATTTATTTTCCCAGTTTAAACATTTCCTCATGCAGATATTCGTAGATGTGGTTGTTGATATGTGGTGATCTATGTGGAACACCAATTATACCTAATTGCTTCTTTGTTTGAACCTGTTGTGGTTTATCTGATTTGTGTATAAACCATATAAGCCATGAAAGGATAAGTGAGAAACTACATCAAACCTGGCAGGTGATAATAGTGTTATCTATTCTTTTTTTCAGAAAGCACCACAAAAACGATGGAATTTGGAGCTTTGCAGTGCTTGAGATGATACGTACTAAGTGAGAAACTGTGGCTGTCACTAGAGGGAGTGCCGGTAACAGTGGAAAGGGATGCTTGTCAATTCTTGCTGTGTTTAATTAGGGATGTACAGGGATCTTTGAAAAAGAACCAGGAAAAAATCTGGAATGTAATGTGATTTAAAAGTGATTTTTTCCCCTCTTTGTTTATTTGAAGCAGAGCACAAGACATTTTAATTGCATAAAAATATTTAATTTCTCTAGCCTCGGGGCATACAGGATTTTAGTATCTCTCTTCTTAGCATTATATTTATAATTGTGGACGTACACTTGTTCATGATATTTTTAATATATTAACTTGTTTCAGAATATAAAAGAGGAACATTTATTAATACTCTACAGACTTGAAAAATTGCCAGTTACTCTAAGCTGCTAGATGCCATCACTTTTCAAAACTGATGTGATCAGAACTATTGATTATTGTTCTTTTTTACAGCTTAAAACACTTGCAGTCTTGAGTATGCTAAGCAACTGTATTCTGTCATTCCTTCAATACAGGTCATGTTTCTAAATCCCCCATTTTCCTTACTATCCTGTGAATAATCCTGTTTGGCTACTTCTTGATGATGAACTATTCCAGACAACTCTATAAATGCAAAATGAAATGGAATAATTGAAACATATTCCCATATTTCTGCTATGCAGGGTGTGTCTTATTGCATGTAGCTACCTGTATTTTTCTATTCAGAATTTACATTCTGATCTAGAGTTCAGAGACCTCCCTAGCCTGGGGTTATCTGTAGACTTACAAATGTGCTCTTATTTTCCCCATCACTGGGCCTGTTCTTGAAAAAGTTGAACAGAAGGACCAGGAACTGTCTAGAAGAAGCCAGAGCATGGCAATGCAAGGCTAGCAGCTCCCTCAGGGCCAGGCACCAGGAGCCACAGGGGATCCTCCTAGAGCAGCAGACAGGGCCTGGCAGCCCATTCCATCCCACCAGCCTAGCCAGGGGCTCAGCAGCTTGTGGTTGTGGCTTTTGGGGCAGCCACAACCCCAGGTACTGTCACCTCCTCAGGAAATCGGGACAGGCTAAGGCTGGGCCAGGATGGCAGCCTGGGTGTCAGGGCTGGCAGAGCAGGGCCCAGGGCCAGGTGGGACACTTAGAGACCAGCCCCAGTGTGGTGATGCTGGGGCAGGGACTGATAGCCCTGGAGGCTGTCCTGGGTTTTGTGCAGGCTGGGGGAGGGTCCTAGTGGAGGCCAGACAGGGGCAGTCAGGTCCATCAGTGCTCTCAGCTGCTCTAGGAGGGGACTGCAGGCTGTGAGCCAGGCGTGGCCACAGCACAGAGTGACCTTGCCAACAGGACACAGTCCTGCAGCATGTCAGCGGGACTGGGTTGGTGATATTGACAGTCACAGCAAGGCAAGGAATGAAAATAGATCCAAGGTCCAGATAGGAGAAGCAAGAGACACCTGGAGACAAGACTACAATCTAGGTCCAAGGTCTGTCAAGGAGACAGGACTGGAGAGAAGACAGGAGACAATGCTACCTTCCACATTGGTCCCCAGTAAGTGCAGGAAAACCAGTCAGCAAGACAGGGCTGTGGGAATCAGGCTGGGAATGAGTTCAGTGTTTGACTAGCTCAGGCCTGAGCTGACCCAGAGCCCTAGAGCTGTCAGAGAGGGTACATGGTGCAGGGATGGGCAGGTTGGCCAGGGCAGAGCCCTGACGGAGGGAAACAACTGATTCACAGAAGGTGGTTGCAGACTTGTGACCAAAAAATTCCTTAAACATGTTAGAAATGACAATGCAAACATCATCTTGCTTAGAACACAACTTTTCCGAGCGAAGCGAGTGTCCATGGAAACACCATGTGGTTAGCAACAGTCATTTTTCTCCCCAAACTCTGTTGATGTTCCTGGCTCAGAATGTGCAAGCCAAGTCTTGAACCACAGAAGGAGGTGCATCCAGATCTGGAGCTCTTCCCAGGCTGAAGGTACATGTTCTGTCCTGTTTCCTTCCAGGCTATCAAGCCTTCAACAACAGGAGTTGAAGGAGTCGTCTCCCTTAGCACTGACCAAAGTGGTGAACAGTTATAGAGCCCCGTGTCTGACTCGGCAAGACTGAATCACAACTTCTGTCTCATCTGTGCCTCTGTGGACTGTGTATCTCTCTTGTTCATTTGCCTTGAAATTCAGTGATCTGCCTGTGGCTTTGTTGTTACTTAATCAGGTTGGTACAGACACCAAAAAGTGATGGTGAGTGGTGGCTCCTAGGGCTGCAGGTGAGTTACAGATGCGAGCAGTGTGTCAGAAGGACATGACTGAACAGGGCATAGGACAGCCAATGTTTCTAAGGGAATTCATGCAATGCAGTGTGAAGTTCTTTAGGACACTGTTGTGAGTGCTTGAGCTTGTCCCCTCTCTGGGACACCCCTAAGGATACCCCATCCTAAATGGGATAAGTGTAACTGATGGGATTTCTCACTTACATAGGATCTAACTGCTTAACATGAGACCATAAGATCAGGATTTATATGATATTTCTTTATGGCCATAGTATCATTTGCTTACCTTAAAAAGATGTCTTGAGGGGATTCATTATATTTAGGAAACACATACTGATGAACTGACTTAAAGTACTTTTAAAGAGTTATATCAAAATAGTATCTGATGTACTGTTCTCAAAATGTTTGAATAACTCTAATGTATCTGAGGGGGGGACTGTTTATCTGAGAATATTGTAATCTAATTTATACTGTGCATGTTAGATTTTCAAGTTTCCTCCTGTGAAGATTACAAACATTTATGTTGACATTTTTCTTGTTGTGTACCTACTTAAAGTGACAATAATTCCACTTTATTTCTGTCAAGGTTAGATTTTTTTCCACCCCCATTTATTTTGTTTGGTGGATGGTGGTGGATTTTGTGTGATAATGTGGGAAATGCTACTCTCTCCTCTTTTGCTTTATCCAGTCATTTTCAAAATAATTCTTTTGAATTTTCAGTGCTTTTTTAACTGCTTTACATTTAGTGCACATCTGACTTGCAGTCAGTGAATATTTGCTTGTTGTGAAGGTCTGCTTTGATTTCACTGCTTTCACAGATGATTTAGTCCGGCTCTTACTCAGCCCCCTTCCTCCTGTCCCGTTCCGCAAAGATCCCAGGAGGAATGGTCGGGATCCGACGTTTCGCCGCTGCCTTTGAAAACGGCTCGACGGGCTGGTCCCGCTGCCGGCGCGGGTCTCGGCCCGGCTGGGCAGAGCAGGGCTGGGCAGAGCAGGGCAGAGAGCCCGCTCGCCCCGCGCAGTCCCGGCCGCCCGCGGCAGGCGGCCCCGACGCCCCAAGGCTGCGCCGGATCCGCCAGCTGCGGACGGAGCGCGGGGACCGGCGGGCTCCCGGGAGCGGCGCGGTGAGAGCCGAGGAACGGGCGCTGCCGGGGGACGGGCCCGGGGGGACCCCGCGGGGAGGGGTGCGGAGGAGCGAGGGGCCAGGTCCAGGACGGCCGGCGGGATAGGCGCGGGGCCGGGGCGAGGAGAGGGACCCTGCCCGATGGCGAGGGCGCGCAGGGCTTGCTGAGACCTTTCCTGATCCCACTTAGTGAGGAGGCGGCGTTGTCCAGCACAGGTGCCGCCTTTCCCCGGCAGCTTCTCCCGGCGGGGCAGCGTGCTCTGCCCCTGCAGCTCTGGGATCTCCTCGTCTCCTCGGAGAAGCGAGGGGCAGAGCGGGTTCGGCGTAAGATGCTGTACCTCACGGTAGCCTTCCAGTTGCTGCTGGTGCTGGTGCTGTGCAGCCAGGGTACAGAGAGGTGTCCTTCAGCCTTCTGCGAGTGCTCTGACTGGGAGGACTACAAAATCACTTGCAGGGACATCTACTTTATCCCCAGCCTTCCGGAGGACACCCAGACCCTGTGAGTACATCGGGATGGTTTAGGGAAGCCAGCGGTGAGGATTCATACTTTGTAGGCAGGAGATGCTCTGAACTAATGTCCCATGAGATGAGGAAGTGATGAGAGGAGATAAGTGCTGCAGATTACCTGGGCGGTACAGGATAGAGGGAACGGCAGTGTGCAGACTCTGTGCTTGACAGGAGGTAGGAAAAGTGACTCTCAAACCTTAAAGAGCTGTGAAGAGATGGTTCATTCGATCTTAGCAGTTCTGTGTAAAATATGGAGAAATAAGTAACTGGGCTATTTATGGGCAAGGTGAGCAGTAGGCTGGATTCTATGTGGCAAGTGCTTGGGGGGTGAGGGGAAGGAAAGGTAGATCAAACACAATTTTGTGATTAAAAACTGATAGGAATTGGATGTGTCACCTCACAAAGAGTTCCATGAAATCCTCTGTGCATTTTTAGCTTCTTTGTCAAAGCTGGGAAAAAAAAAAAATCCATGGAAATTGAGAATCTAAGTATACTGTCTGGGAGACAGAATACTTCAGATGAAAATGTGGAGTATGGGATAAAGCGGCAAAATTGGAGCTTGCCAAAGTGATAGAGTAATTCTGGCACCTCAGCCTATGTGTTTGGTATGTTACAGACACAGTAGAAGATCTTGTCTGGGTTCCTGCTGCCAATCCAGATGAGGATCTTGTGTCACATCTGTCAGTTAAATACTGTAGTGAGACTGAAATGGCACCTGTCAGCTAAAACTGAGCAGATGAATCACTCCTGGCTTTTACTTTGTTTCTTGAGGTACAAAAGTTTTATAGTCTCTATGGGAAGGTTCATTTGTAAATATAGATTACTTTCTGATAAAGTAAATGAAGTCAAACTCAGTTGATTTAATTGCAAAGTAAAACAGTAACAGATTGATTGGTTTATGCCTTGATTCTCAAGACCTTATATAAATAAGAACCATTTAATTATTTGAACTTATTTGAATACTTCTCAGTTTTTTAAACACTGAAAGTAAAAGGTAGAATTGCTCACCTGCCTTGGAAGAAAGAAAAAAAATATTTGTGTTATTTCCATTATTTTTGCTTGCCTTTAATTTTTTGGATGGTTAGACTACAGTATTTCAGTTAAGAAGATTTTAAAGTACGTGATTTTTTTTTATTATACTTTTATATACATAGTTTATTTAGGTTGAAATTGCAGTAATGTTACAACATACACCAAGTAGTATGTTCTTTGAAATCTACCATGACAAGTTAGAAAACATAGCAGTTTCAGTTTATAGGAGAAAATGCCTTTGTACAGGCATTCAACGTAGTTAATAGAAGAATGAGATCACATCATGAAATTTGATACTTTCCTTGAGATATGCTGGTTTGATGGCTGAGAAGTACCTCTCTACATTCAGCTCCACAAATAAAGCACTTTGGCCACTGGAATTCTAGTGTTTTAAACACCTGTAGTAATGGGGGCTGGAAAATAATAAGCCATTGTTTTGAAAAGACAAAAACACCCTGTGAAGATCTTATTTCCATGGGAAAAGAAGTTAACAAAAGCAACTGAGAAATATTTTTCTGTTTATTTGGGGTGAAATTTAATCATGTGCACCTATTAGAGCGGCCATTGCAAACTTCTCAAGACACATACTCCCTACCACATCAAGAAAATATTCCAGGTAATGACAGCTGTGATTTTAGAGTGTATGGCAGAAGTGGTAGAACATGTGCTGCATAGTCTTTTATTTGAAAGCAAATGGGAGAATTATCTGAGGAAATAAGGAAAACAGAGCTCTTTTCACACATAACCCCCCCCCAAACAAACAAACAGAACACAACCCAATCAAACACAAAAAACGACATTTTTTTCCTTCAGTTTGAAGTTTTCTCTCTGGATAAAGTGTGTTTATTTTCCTTCTGTTCTCTTATTTGAATTGCTGAAGTCTGGTGGACTGTACTCAATTCTGTAGTCCCTTGCTCTCTGCAAATGTCTTAGTATTTCTTTCCCTCCATATGTTAAATGGGAGTCACAACACTTACCTATTTGTGTTTTTTGTTCAGAGTGTATTCAGATGCTTCAGACCAGATTATTTGCACGTGGCAGTTAAAACAACACACAGAATTTTGTGAGAGATTGCAAAGAATGTGCCCTTGATTCTCTCATGTTTTCATCCTTTTGCTGTATGATAGGCAGCAGTTCTGAATCAAAGACAAAAGATTCCAAAATAATTGAAGTTTCTGTTAACCTTAAGAACAAATGAACACTTCTTTGAGGTGAAATATGCAGCTGTACACTTCTGCACATTTTATGTTGAAACTCTCTACAGCTTTCCCTAAATGCAGCAAGTTTGTTGCTTTAGGCAAAGTAATTCTGCTTCTTGGTGGTAACGTGTGAACCTCAAGATTACAAATTTAAAAACTTTTTTGTGTGGCTATTCAGTTTTGTAGGGTTTGTAGGACTAAGAGACTGGTGAGTCTGGGAAACCTTTGCCAGGTTTTGGAGATCAGCTCTTTTCAGTGCACAGGATCTTGAAACTCCAATTAAAGTTTCATTCTAATTATTCAGTCAGAACTGTTCTCATTCCTCTACTTTAAGAGAATGGAGTAAACCTTTCTTTAAGAAATGTTTGTAAGAAATTCCAATAAATGTTTATTTCGAACTCTTTTTGTGGAAAAGAGACATGAACTTACACAGAAAATAAACACAGAAAATGGTGTTTATTTTAAACTGTTATTTATCCAAATATAGTTAATGCAGGTGCTTCTCCAGAATGCCTGAATGCACAGATATTGATCTTGGAGATGTCCTTTTTTCAGTATAAGATTTTTTTTTTTTAGTTTACTTACACATACAGGTCACCAAAACCCCGCTGAACATTTTCCCAAAGATATAATTGCATCATAATTCTTCAATTATTGTAATATGCTTCTTGGCATCATTATGATGACATATTCTGATGATATCACTATCCCAGCATCACCTCAATACAATTCTCAATTATTTTCATTATATAAATCTATTTCTAGTTGCTTTTAATTATTTTTCTTTTGACAATAAAACGAATAAAGTTTTGCATCTTATTCAGTATGCATTACATCTCCTGCATTCATTTACTAAAATAACTTAATCCTTCCCTTCCCTTCCCTTCCCTTCCCTTCCCTTCCCTGTTTTCTATCCTGTACCCAAGTGCTATTTTCGTATCATCATAATCAAATTTGATTGAAGTTGAACAAGAGGATGTTAGGCAAGGACAGTGGAACTGGTATATAAATAGACACAAAACCAGTACAGTCTTCAAGAATATGCTCTTTACATTAGGTACTAAGCTACAGTTCTGCATTTGCTCCACTATATTGGCCATAGGTAGGATACTGCCTTTTGATTAATGCCCATAGATTCTGTATATTCTGTAGGTAATATAGAATGGCTACACATTTTGAAATAATGTTTTAGTTGCAATTAATTCATTTTCCAAAAAATATTTTGTTATTTTCATTTGTAAAAGTATTTGACTATTTCTGAAGACAAAGCCAGATTTGAACCTTCTTAAAATAATTAATTTTTTTTTAGCAAACACCATTACACTTACCAAATCCATGAAATTGTTTTATCAATTGTCTTTCAGGTAATGATTTAAATAATTCTATGTACATGGCTGCAACATAAAATGTTTCCTAAATACTATATTTGACATAAAACCATACTTTCTTGTCAATTCTGATGCTTGTTATTATATTTACCTACATATTTTGCTTAGAAAGGCATGGTATTGCTTCTGTAACCCTGCTGTTACGTAGAACAATCCTGTATTTGACATACAGTAGGTCCAATACACTAGATCGAAAAATTAGTATGTATTATTGTCTCAGTTAAAGTGAAATGTTAAAGTGAAAGGATTTGTTCATAATCCCAATGGTAAATGGAAGCACTGTTCTAAGGGTTCTTGAAGTAACTTACAAACTGCACTGCTTTACTGTACATACACACAGGCCAACTCAAAGTGAGAAGATGAAGAACTGGAATGAGGGACTAAGGGAACAGAGAAGTTACTTAAAACCAAAATAATATCTTGTGAACATTGAATACAATATTTTCTTTCATTCCTTATCAGTTATTGTATCAGTAACATTTCTTGTACATTTGGAACATTCAAATTTCTCGTGTTGTGGCACAGAAACCCTAGGAACTGTACAAACACAAACCAAAAAGCTGTTGCCATTCCTAGTAGAAACAAGCACTACTTCAGCATTTTTTAACTACACACATAGCTTGCTCAACAGAAAGCAGAACAACTGCAAGTAGTTCTTTTGTAAATGCTGTGAAGAGATTAACCTCAATGAGGATATCACACATTTTTACAGAAGATACTGGTAATAAGGCAGTAGAAATTAATTTGTATAATTTCCTTTTTTGAGGAGATGACGAGTTTTGATCATCATAGTAGCAAAAGAGTAGTTTATACCACAGTTAAAAAACTCTTATTTTTGGAGTTGATTTCAACAGTGGTTTAACAGACTGATTCTGTAAGTGTTACACTACACTGAATCTTGAATTGCTACCATGGTCAGTTTTCATTACAGTGTTTGCTTTTGATTTAACATTTCCAACCCATTACACTTCAGAAGCACACAACAGCCTTCTCTTGAACTGGGAAACAGAGCTTATTGATACATCTGTCAAAGGAAAGAAAAAGCTTAAATTTTACAAAAAAAAAATCCATGTGAATACTAAGGAATAATTTACAGATTTTTTTTTTTTTTTGCAAATAGCTTATGTCAGTTAAGAGGGCAACTTTTCATGAGTCTAACTCGTACAGTCTGTTTATATATTTGCAAAAGCAAGAAATGTTTGATGTTTTCCTTAACAGGGGTTTACAGAACCTCAAAACAGTCTATAAAAGGTGATTATATTTTGAAAACTGGACTGTCTCAGGAAATGTTTTAAAGATGTCTAAATGATCTGCCTTCATCACCAAGTGTGATTGAACCTTCCCACATGGAGTTCAGAGAGACTACTGTGAAATGCTAATCTTCCAAAACAGGAATAAGGAAAATGAGATACAGTCTCAGTTCCTCAAAACTTCAATTTTAAACATGTTGTTCTGCTGGACTCAGCCTTTATATATCCTCATGTTCACAGAATACACATTAAAGAATCTCAAAAAATTTAACAATATATATTGTGAAGCTGCTAATAGCATAGCAGCTTGTTAACCATACGTAGGTGGCTACTGTGTGGTAGCCAAAATTTAGAGAGTAGAAAAAATAGCATGTTTTACTCAAAAATGAGAAGTGAGCCGTCTGCACAAGGCCATTTTATGTCAATGGCTTCTATTCTGTTCAAGACTGTGCAATCCAGTCAGTGCCCTGATACCTTACCCAAGTCAATGGGAAATGATACTTAGGATTTTGCAAACTGCAATGCTATGAACTCAAGTGGAAGCAATGAGAGCAGTTACAGTAAACATTACAATTTAAGCCTAAATGTAGGCAATGAGCTGCTGACACAAACTAAAAGATTAGTTCTCTCTTCAACTCCAGCCAGTGAGTGTGATCTGTCTGGATCTAAAGAAAAAGGCATTTTAAATGCCACTCTTTGTGAAGAAAGGTTGTCTCACACAACATGAAAAGTTTGAGCTATTTTTTTTCACAAATAAGTAGATATATAAATATAGAGGCTGAAAAGCCTGTAAAGGTAATTGAAATGAAACCTAATATTATAATTTAGCATAGAATCATACAATAGTTTGGGTTGGAATGTACCTTTGAAGATCATCTAGTCCAACCGTCTCTCCGAGGAGCAGGGACATCTTCAACTATATCAGGTTGGTCAGAGTGCCACCCAGCCTGACCTTGAATGCTTCCCAAGATTATTTATCTACCACCTTTATGAGCAATTTGTGCCTGGGTTTCACCATGGTCATTGTTAAAATGCCTTCTTTACATCTAGTCTGAATTGACCATCTTTTAGTCTAGAATCATAATACCCTACCTTATTGCAACAGGCACTACTAAAAAGTGTGTCCCCAACTTTGTCAGAAGCCCTGTTTAAGTACTGGAAGGCTGCAGTAAAGTGTCTCTGGAGCCTTCTCTTCTGCAGGCTGAAAAAGCCCAGCTTTCTCAATGTTTCCTCATAGAAAGGGGTTCCAGCTCTCTGATCATCTTCATGGCCCTCCACTGAGCCCACACCAGCAGGTCCACATCTTTCCTGTGCTTATACTCCAGAGCTGGATGCAGTACTCCAGGTGGGGGTCTCACTAGAGCAGAGTGGCAGGACCCCTCCCTTGCCCTGCTGCCCACACTGCTTTGCCTGCAGCCCAGGGTACGACTGGCTCTGCAGGCTCCAAATGCACATTGCTGGCTCATGTCCAGCCTCTCACCCACCAGGACCCCCAAGTCCTTCTCAGCAGGGCTGCTCTGATCTGTTCATCCCCAGGCTATGATGATACTGGGGGTTGCCCTGACCCAGGTGCAGCATCTTGCATTTGGTCTTGTTGAACTACATGAGATTTTCATGGGCCTATTTCTTGAGCTTGTCCAGGTCTTTCTGGATGACATTCCATCCTTCAAGTGTATCAACTGCACCACTAAGCTTCATGTCATCAACAAATTTGCTGAAGGTTCACTTGACCCAACTGTTTGTCTAATTGATGAAGATATTATTCTCTGTTGGGCACAAGACTCGTGTATTTGCCCACTACCAGGCACAACACTTTTCACTGTTCTCCACCTGGACACGGAGCCATTGACCACAACGCTCTGAATATGATCATTCAGCCAATTTCTTATCTAACATTCCATTAATCAAATCCATCTCTCTCCAATTTAGAGAGAAGCATGTTGTGGGGCACTGTGTCTAGCACTTTACAAAAGTCCAGATAAATGACATCTGTAGCCCTCCCCCTGTCCCCTGACGTAGTCACTCCATCAGAGAAGGCCACTGGGTTGGTCAGACAGGACTTGCCCTTGGTGAAGCTGTGCTGGCTGTCCCAAATCTCCTCCTTGTTTTCCATGTGCCTTAGTTTAGCTTCTGGGAGGATCTTCCCAGGAGCAGAGATGTGAATGACAGATGTCAATAATAGTTACCACAGTCCTCCTTTCTACCCTTTTAAAAGATGGGTACAATGCTTCCCCTTTTCCAGTCACCTGGGGCTTCACCCGATTGCCATATTAAAACACTACAGCTTCATATATTTTCTTTTATTTTACTTTTATTTTAGTACTTCTGAACTTGAATTAAATTTTGGTTTTGACCTAAAACCAGTAGTTACTTTTTTTACCCTGAACTTTAAATTTTTATGATGGCCTGCAATAAAACGTACTCTAACTACAATAGAGAAGAGCTGTGTTTCTGAAATATTGAACTAAAAGCCTATAAATTGCTGCAAAGAAAGTTCAAACAGGACCGTGAAATTTCAGAAAAGAGCAATTGGAATGGACTCACTTCTTACAGGGAAAGAGAGTAAGAATAGGCTCAAATTGCTGGCTATTATTGTGTTTAGTCAGAGAACCACTAAGTGCCCATAATTGCTGCCAGCTGCTCGGCAGAGGTCAAAAAGTCAAACTGAATTTTAGGAATTATTAAGATAGAAATATAGATGAAAATAAAGGAATTTTTTTTTTGCCTCTGATCATGTGTATAGTACCTGCAAAAGGACAGTCCAATGTATAAAATTACTTGCATACAAAAAATAATTACGTATCAGCCACTAGCCTGGGTTTCCTCAGATCCTCCTTTTTGCCTCACTAGAAGATGGGCATGCTGCTTTTCTTTTTCAGATATAACCTCCCTTCATCACCATGATATTTCAAAGATTATAGGGTAGCCTCAGAATGATATCAGCCTCATTGCCCTTAGGTGCAACACAATCTGGTCCCACAGACTGCTGTATGTCCAGTACACTTCAGTGCTTCTTTGGCCTATCCTCTACTCCAGGTAATGCTCCATTTCCTCAGGCTGCACTGCCAGGCAAAGGACTTAAGAGGTCAGGGAGCAAATGAAGCAAATAAACAAAAAAATTGCAGAAAAGTGGCCTGATTTTGGTTGGAATAGAATTAATTTTCTTCATAGTACCAAGTATGGTGCTATGGATTGGACTGAATTTGTATTTGTGCTGGAAAAAGAGTTGGTAATTCAGGGATGTATTAGTTATTGTTGGGCAGTGCTTAGAGAGTCACAGCCTTTTCTGCTTCTCATGCTACCCCACCAGGCTGGAGGTGCACAAGGAGCTGGGAGGGGACACAACAAGGTGGCACTTTGCTTTGTTGAACCTCATACAGTTGCCTTAGCCCATCATTCCAGCCTGTATAAGACCCTCTATAGAGCCTTCCTACCCTCCAGCAGATGAACATTGCTGCCCTTCTTGGTGTCATCTGAAAACTGACTAAGGATTGGATCATTCCTTCGTGTAAAGTCTTCTTTTACTCAAATCCAGTCAGAAGCACTGGGTGATCACAAACTGAGCAAGGATAGGCTCCAACATTGTGGATTGGTGTTTTCTGTTTGCTATAAATTAGCAAGTAACCAACTGAAATTCTTGCCTGTCAGTCTGACAGTGTCCGTATGTACCTCAGTTTGTAGGAAGAGGATACATCAGCAGTAAGAGCTTACTTTCAGTACCTACTTGTCCCAAACACCGACCTGCACAATTTCATTTTGAAAGAATCTAGTATTTCTTTAATTTCTTAGGGCTGGGCCAGTTTTGGGGGATATTTTATGTTATTCTGTTGGACTGCTAGTTGTAGGAAAGCAGCTATGAAGTCTTGCATATTCAGAAGTGATACCCTGCTTTCAGAGTTCCTTTGCAGTGTGAATCTTTCCCTCATTCCTACCACATTGGTAATACTAGCACTGGACACTAGGTGGTAATCAACTTCTGGTAAGCTCAGCACGAATTTCACTATGTAAAATGCCTTTTTATAGCTATTTTTGCACCACTGAAAGACTACAATGCATTTATTTCAGAATATTTTTAAAAATATTTTTTGTTTGTGTTGGATTTAATAGGATATAAAAACCTAGACACTAATGTGTCAATAGCTGTTTACTTAGCCATTACTTTGTTGTCGTGTTTATTTCTCCTATATAAAAGCTAGAAGGTCATTGCTCGTTATAATTTTCTCAGAAAAATGAAATTAGGATGTAAAATTTTTTACTTTGTTTCAAATTGACAAGCTCTGTTTCATATTGACATATGGTAAATTTTCCCCCCTGTGTTGGTAGAGAATAGTTCTTTAAAATACATAAAGCTTTTGTGGACATGATTCAAATTATAAATCATATAATTTCAATCTGAAATTCTTTGGGTAGTGTGTATTTACTTATTTTGTTTTGTAGATATGCATTTAAAAATTCTTTTATAATGAAGAGTAAAATACGTTAAATATTTACTTCCCTAATGTATCTTCCTGAAGTAATATCACTGATACTACTGGATATTAAAATAATGTCTGTATGGACATAACCCCTGGACCAACTGACATTGCTGTGGTTGGGGGCTTGTTTGGAGCCAAGTGTATTGAGGTCAGGAGAAACATCTACCCACTGCTGGAAAAGTAGAAGTCTTTACTCGTTCTTGTAACGAGTATATGGAGTAGAGAAGGTAGACTGGGGAAGTAGATTCTTCCCTTGGGATTATAGGAATGTACACTCTCTTAATTTATACTTTAATTCAAGACAAAACCTTTAAAAAATTCTACATATATTGTTATAATAAAACTCTATTTCTACAGTTTTATTTCTTGTATGCAAGTTCCAGAAGCTTGATAAATCTCAAGATGGTAATATATTTGGCTATGTAAATCGAATATAATTACAGTAATCAGATACTTGTCATTATGAAACAAAACAGAATGAGGAAATCATCCTAATTTGTTCATTTATTTTTTCTTTAACTGTTGTTAAATATCAGCCAGGGGAAAAGTTTATCATTTGTTCTTGGTTGTTCTTCAAACTATTCATTGACTAGATATTCTGTAAGTGTATTCTTGAACTGCATTGGAAAACCAAAGATTAACAACAACAGGTTGTAACTGTAAGTTTCACAGCCATCATAGGCCAATTTTCAAAAGCATTTCCTCCTTTCTTATTTAAAGGAGTGAGTCTGCTGGAGATTCATTCTGTTAAGAGCTTGGCTGTTGATAAGTATCTCCCTTAAATATTATGGGTTTTTCTGAAATCTCCTGCAGATGGGTAAGGTACATGCCACCCCTGCATCAAATGTCTGGGAAGGAAGAATGTGGTATTTATTACAAAGAAAATGGGGAATTCTATGGAAGTAGTATGCAATTGCTGTAATTCCATTTTAGCTGACATACCTGAATTTCTTGCTAAGAATGAGGGATGGGATATCTTTGTGGAGCCTGAAATGATTAAAAGAATTCTTTTAATACTTCATTAACTTCAATGGGCAAATTGTTTTGCTGGTCATGCTCTGGAGTTTTGGAAGGTCCATTGTCACCACTGACTGCTGGGTTCTTGGGAGGGATGGTGGAGAAAGCTGCAATTTAGATTGATGGAGCACACCAAACAAGACAAGCCACAGAATGAAACAGGAATAGAAATGAGGCAAAGATGGCAACATGGAAAAAAGGCAAGATAAGAACAAAAATATTGGACCAGAGCTGAAGCTGTGTAGGTCTTTGTAATGTTAAATTGTACTTACCAAAGGATATTAACTGCCAACTTTTGGTTCTCTAGGAGGTTTTTGGAGACTCATCTAAGAAAAATTCCAAGTGATGCTTTTTCCAATCTTCCCAACATCTCTAGGATGTAAGTTCTGTTCGGTTTCTGATACTATTCTTTTAAATTTTTGTTAAGAATTACTCTCCTTCTCCAAAGTTCTGTGTTTGTTTATAAAAACTTATGAAATGAAAATATTCATGTACCTTTGCTACCTCACCATTTACATTTTAGAACTGAAGGTAAAATTCTATTGTTTATAACCTGAACCAGTTACAGGAAGGCATTCTGTGCATTTGTGAACAAGGCCACTGAAGTCGATGCGATAAAGCTATAAAATATTTTTTTAGTTTGCATATAATTTCACTCATAGCAAATTAACATATTCAATTTCTGGTCCTGGCTAAAACTTTGTTTCTAGCTGCCAGCATGATTTGTAGCACATCTCATTGGAGACATGGGGCATTTCTAGACTAGAGATGGTCTTTTCATCAAAACATTAATATTTGTGAGCTGTGAGAGAGACTTCATTGTGTCACTTCCTTTGGGTGCAAACATATGCATGGATACAGTCCACAAAGGCAGAACCAGCTGTGTCTACATTTGTCCCGGTGAAGGTGGCTATGTTAAGGAAACCTGCCTGTCCAACCATCCAGGAGTCACTCTGAGAGTCACGCTCACACCATTACCAGCTCGACCCCATATTTCCCATAGCAAAGGCTCAGATGTCCAGATCTTTTAATAGTTTAATCTTGATTCAATAACTAAGTAACGAAATAGCCCGAGTTTGGTGCCTTCAAGAAGGGACCTCGAACAAAGGAATCCCCGGGCTTTTACACCCTCACAATTTAAGTGCCCCAGTGTCTGTGGTCATTGGCTCCCGCTGTCTCTGAGTGTGCCCCTCACCTGGCTGTGCCACTTTGTTATGCAGAGGGTCCCAGTTCATGGCCCCTTGCCTCGGGCTGCTCCCACCCAGAGCTCAACCTGCAGCTCACACTGCAGCTGCAAACCGAGCTGCCTGCACTGAGTGGGTGCCTCAACAGCTGCCCTTGCACTGTGCTGTTTGTTGATGTCATCAGTCTTGACAAAAATTGTCCCTCATTTGTTTGTTCTTTGTCGCTGGCCCATAATCTGTGATCCTGTGCATGTCTGTCTGATGCAGTGAATTTCCCTGCCATCTCACAATTCACTCCCCAGAATCAGAGCAGTGTCATGTAGAAGGGACCTCAGGAGGGCTCTAGTCCACAATCTGCTCATACGATCCAACCCGAATGCATAGGCCTGTAACTCAGTCTGGTGGTCAGCTTTATCTGTGGCCACTGTAAACTAAATAAGTCACCTCATTCAGGAACAGGCCCACTTTTTTCTTCTTCAGCTTCTTGTTACTAACGTAGCAATAGGAATTCTTCTTCCTACCCTTGATGTTCCTTGCAAGTCTCAATTCTATATGAGCTTTGACTGAATAGCTGAGGATTACCAGTTAAGGATTCATGAACAAGGACTTTGGGAGAACTGCCTATTACATTTTATAGTTTCATCCAGATATACTGAAATGAAGACTTCCTAAAATTCTTATAAATAATTGTTCTTGGATATCTGCAGCTTCATTTACCATCTCAGTTTAATCAGATGATGTATTGTTTGGGGTTTTTTTGGAGAAGGAGGAATATCGCTCACGTGATGTATAGTATCATATATAAGAAGGATAAGCTTAGTTTAGAACAGAGTTTGATTCAATAAAAAGAGTGTCAGCCCTTCTTTGGCTCCAAAAGCTCCAACTGGCAGTTTAAATTTGAATAGTGTCAGTGCCTATCTGGTTATTCCTTAGAGCATTACTACTACCACGAAACATGAACTCCCACCTTCTTGATACAAACTTAGGTTAGGGTATCAGTACTGATGTTTTAACTACAACTTCCATGTGTATGTCTTGGCCTCTAATATACCATGTCTCTTTTGCCTCTCCCAGCCCATAATTTCCGTGCAATGAAAACTGTGCAATGAAAATTACCAGATCATTCCTGGTTTTGCAAATTCATCTAGCAAATGTTCTGAAGTTTCAACAGGGGAATATATACTGTGTTTAGTGTTCAAAATACAGCAGTTCATTTTGCTGTATGGTGTCTACTCTATAATTTCCACAAATAAACATGTTTTTTTAACCTGTACTGAATAGAAAATTTAGTTGTCCTCTTTATGAACCTTGTTTAAATAAAAATTTTAGAGCTACAATTTCTCTTAAATGAATGTGTGTCTGTGTACTCTTAATAGCCAGAAGTTGAGATTTTTTCCCCGTGCTGCTTTTCCACATGAATTAAAGAAAAAACATTTTAACTACATGCTTAATTGCAAAGCTAATTCCTGACAGAAAGGCATCACTGAATAAAAAAAGTTTCATAGGATAGTCAAATGCAAGAGAAATTTCTGGTTTCCACTGTTAATAATGCAAATACACTAAATCTTGGTAAAAGGGCTTCACCTGGTGTTTTCTGCTGACTTAAGGACATACTGAACATTCAGTATTCTTAAGGTCAAGGATAAGGAACATTTTTTCTGGGTTTAGGATGATGCTTTGGGTTCACATTCACGAGTACCTCACAAGCAGCTGGTTTGTAGCTCCTCCAAGTGTTTTCTGCACAGCTTTTCCACACAAAGGAGCATTACACAGTGCTCTCTGCCAGCAGCCCCCTGTAAAGCACGACTGCCCTGTGCACACTCTCCTGTGCAACACAGTGCCTGTCCCACCCTGTGCACACTGCTGTCCCACAGCCAGTGCCACCACACAGCTCCCCACACCTCGCACGTGTCTGCACCTCCTGTGCACAGCCTCAACTCAGTGTCCATTGCCTGACCTGCTCCTGGTTGTCCTCTCCTGAAGTGCCCCACGTGTCACCAAGCTGCTCTCCATCAGCAGCACAGGACAACAGGGGCAGCTGATGGGCAGCAATATGGGGAATGCTGGAGTTGGAAAAAAACAAAGAAAGGTGGAGAGAGGGAAAAGGAAGAAAATAAGGGCTGGGAGAGGGCCTTGAGCTGCTGCCAAGTGTTGATCTGATTTAAATCCTGCACTCTCAGGCTCTTTCTGGGTGTCATCATACCTGGATGAGAAAAAACATGAGACGACAAATGAAGTGGCATGATGGGCACTAGCTGGGGCTTCCCAATGTCTGAGACCTGTTTATTTTTCTGTTTGCTGGTGTTTAGTTACATCTCTATAGATGAAACACTTCAGAGTCTGGAGGCCCATTCCTTCAATGGTTTAAGCAAAGTCACTCACATGTAAGTACTATAATTAAATAAATGAATACAGTGATGAGATAAATTGGAGTGTGTGGACAAAACATACATGAACATACAGTTCATCCTTCCTGTCTCCTATGTAGCTAAATATTCCTTTTCTCATTTCCTTTCTTCATAATATGAAGTGAGTCAGACTCTTTTTTGAGCTTATTTTATTGTGCTTGTTTTCCATACATCTTTTTGGTTCCCTTGCTCTTCTGTATCTTCCTATAGAAACGTAGGTAAATGTAGTGAGAAACTAGTGGGACTGCATTATGAGCTTGATGTCAAGTTGAAATAAAATGGCAGGTAAGAATTATTTCTGTCAATTTACCGCAGGTAAGTATAAAACTGTAATATAAGCATCAGAAATAATATCAGAAGGAGCAAAGCACAGAGCAAAATGACACTAGTTGGAGACATGAAGTAATCATTCTGAAAGTGCATTAGTAAAATGAAGGGTGTTTATATGGTTATTAAATGGAACAAGAATAAAATGGGAAAAGGCTTCTGGGAAGTGTTTTTACATCTTTTTGTTCTCATGTTCTGACCAATCCGCACCAAGTGATGCTCCAAGGGCAGTTACAGAACTGGTAGGACACATCCGGAGAATTCTTGTCATCCATCAGGATCCTGTCAAAATGAGAATGTAAGGTATTGAATAGAGAACTCCATAGGATCCATCCTGTATTTGGTACTCTTCCATGTTTCCATTACTGATCCAAAGGAGGGATTGGAAAATGTGCCGCTGTTGTAAAGCTCAGCTGAATTACAGTTTGGCATATTTCAGAGATTTTTGTTTGCAAAGGTTCCATGGGAGAACGCAGTTGGTCACCATGGATCCAGAAAACATTGTCAGAGAGAAAAGTCTTTTATGTCCAGAAGGAAAACATGCCAGAGGCAGACTGATTTTTTAAGGTTGTTGCAAGAGGTGAAAGCTACCACCCATTTTCACACTAATGTTTGAAAAAGTAATAATAATGTTAAAGTAGATTAGATGGGACTCATGTCAGCCTCTAGGAAAGGTGTTCCTATGGCTGGTATAAATAAACACTAGAATTGTTTTCCTGGACACATTGTCTCTACCACTCTACCTTTAAGGCTGTATGATCTGAAATTCCATAGGTCTCTTTAACCTGCACTCAGAGAAAGAGCTTGAATTAGATGATGATTTAACACTGCTGTATTTTCTATGATATTTCTTTTCTTTTACTTTACACAGCCTGAATCAGAAAGACTAACAAAGTTACAGGAGAAAAATATAATTATTGTTAAAGAAGATCAAGAGAGAAACTAATGCTGGAAAATGTGACTCCTCTAGGAGATCATGAACCTGACTGGCAGATCTAGAAGCAGAGTGCAGGATCCTGAGATCTACTTCAGGCCAACAACATGCTCCAGTAGTATTCCTGAGTTTCACAGCAAGGCTTTGGTGTGATATCAGTACTTACCTTTGGTTATGATACCATTCTCTATTCTGTAGATGTTTTTTTCCAAACCTGTCATGTCCGTGTTGTCTCTTCCTCTTTCATAGTTGTTGTGTCTTTAAAATTTCTTGTTTAACACAAATGAACATTTAATGAAACATTTACTGGCAGTACATTTTATCAGCAATGAATAAAGCCTCTGCCAGTATGCACTACCAATTCCTCATACAGTACTTCTTTTGTGGTTCACCTTGTTAGAAATTAAAGAGGAACTCCAGCCCCCAGGCCTGGATGTGTTGCCCATGACCGGGAAGGTGCAGGTCTGTGCAGGAGTCAGCAGAGTTCACAGGCACCTACTCTCATGTCACCTCTGGCACAGGCTGTGGGGAGGGCATGGAGGGAATGTTTCCTGCTCCACTATACAAGCCATGGTATACATGGTATACCATGGTATAATGTGGGACCCCTTATGTTTCTCACAAAGCACTGCCGAAAGAGAAACTGTACACAGACATACAATTTTTTTTCTGCACAAGACCCAAAATACTACCCAGAACAAGACATCAGAACTCTGCTCACAAAGGTTATAGGAAAACCCCAAGCCTTTGCAGATAGCCCACAAAGAAGGGCCACCTCTACCACTCAAAAGTGCTTACCGGGTTTATAAAATCTGATTGGAATTAAGGCACATGTATGATTTAATCAGGGAATATCTAGGCATCTGGCAAGTTAGACAGTTGCAAATAAGCTGTGAAAGAAAGCAATTTATATATTCGACCATTTTTATGAATTATTTCCATAACTCCTGATTTGTTAAAACCTATCACTGTTGAGTTTGATTTACATTCCAAACAACAGGATTATACAGGGATAAGTTTGTATCTTGTGCTATGCATTAATTGAATGTCCTCCATTTACATAGTATTTTTGAAGTATTATTGCTAAAATAGTACTAGGTTAATATTATCACAAAGTATTTTAAAGGAGGTTGAGATTAACAGTTTGGAAAAGTCATTTCTTAGAGTTTTATTTTTACAGCTTGTTTTTCTTTGAACTTTCATAAAGTGCAGCTTTATGTAAATAATCTTTTTTACCCTAACTGAAGCTTACACATACAGTTTCATTCTCAAAACATTTGTTTTTAGACATAAGAACTTCTTAAGAGAAAATTCAGTGTTTATGGAAGGGAGGAACTAACACTTTGCTTTAAGCCAAGTGTTATGTGAATAGGCATCCTGTGTTCATCATGATCTGTCTGCCAAGCTTGTTAGTGCACTTCAGCCTTGATCTTCAGCAACCCATTTTCTCAGTCCTTATTTGGTTCATGTGTCTCTGTCCTGACTTTCTGTTCCTTCCAGACCTCAGCTCTTAAAGCATAGGTCCTATTTTTATGCATCCATGCCTTTCAAGTACTGAGCAACTTCTACAAACTAAGGATACTGATCACCTGCTGTATTTTAATGAGCCACATATCATTTTGCTGGTAATTAATGGCAAAATTTCCACTCTATGAAGATGTAAATAAGGAACAAACTTTTTTTCTCCCCAGTTGTGTTAAATTGGTCTCCCAATGGTTTCTTGTTTCCTCTTTTTGTATTTACCTTTTTTAAGTATGTCTTTTTATGGATTCAGGACTCTCTCTCATACAATTACATAAGTATGCATTTTTTGTAAATGTAATTGTGAAAGGGTCTGATTAGCAATCAGTGTCTCTGTGTAACTGCCTTACTAGCAGAGCTGAAGCTTGGTAACTTTACACTAAATAAAAACATGTTGTAATTAGGTTTCTAATTTCTCTCAGGGAAACATTCCTGCAAATAGAACCTCAGAAAAATTGGTTCTTTCTTTTCCTCCTTTCTCTGTCTTGGCTCACCCTTGCCTGGTCTCCCTCTACTCTCTTCTCCTAACTCATGAAGCATTCTCCTCTTACACAACACATAAAAAGCCCTCTCAGCATTTGGGAACAAGGCCAAAGGTAATGGTTTAAGTGGCTTACCCTCATATAGGTGATGTCATTTGGAGAGCTGGTGGGGGACCACTCTGCAGCTCTGCAGTGAGAGGGAGCCAAGGGCCAGGGCAGCCCCACCATCCCCTGGGCCAGGGCTGCCCTTCTCCTGGACAGCTTGTGGTGCCAGGCCATGGCATACAGCACTGCAGGGAAGAGAGAAGCAGCTGGAGAGGAAGGCTGAAGGGATCTGTGGGGGAATGCTGGGTACCTGCAGTGAATTTCACAGCTGGGATAAGTGCTGTGCAAAACATCTTGTTAAAATCTGCAGTCTGGAGGTAGGGAGTAGACTGTTGGGAGCCTAAGCCAGTTTTCTGGTGCCAGTGGTGGAAAGGCTTAAAGAGGTGCATGCAGATGAAATACCATGGGTGGTTTGGCTGCAGGGGGAGAATAAAACATGGAAGTAGATGTACAAGTGAAAGAAGCTAAGGTAGCTACAGACAAAGTAAGTCTGAGAAAGTAGAAAAAGGGGCACAGGGTATTACAAGAAAATGAAAAAAAAGCTTATTTAAAACATTTCACAACTGCTGACCTGGATATCCTTAGTCTTTGTAGGTATCTCAGCATAACATGGTTATATTGCTACTCTAAAGCCAGACTTGCAATTTCTGAATTCTGAGCTTAAACAGACTCAAGAATATATCAATATTGCAAGGCAGATAAAAAACATGTCTGGTAAATGAAATTTAGATTCCACTTAAATATGTAAATGTTTGTGCTTCTTTTAATGTTACCAAATTCAGATAGAATTTTAAGTAGCATATTAATCTTTCTGAAAAGTTAGCTGGCAAACATACATCTCAATTAATTAATTAGCCTAATATTTGAATAGTTCTTACTATTAGTTTCATTTTTAGATTCACTTGGATTTGAAAGTAGTTATAGCTTTGGAACTAAACATAAGTTCATAGTTACTTGTAAGTCTTGACACATATCTTTATAACATCAAGTGACTTTCTCTACACATTCATTCTTGATGTGATAAAGTTTTTTGTGTATTTTCATTAAAAAAAGTGAAATGCTGTTCTTGGACAGTCAGGTGGTGATTTGATTGTGAACCTAGTACATTTTTAATTCCTAGTCTGAGTGCCAGAACTAAAATTTCAAACATCGAGTGCCTTTAAAGCAAAAATAAGCCAGTTTTTAAATGGTGTCTGTACTTCCAAGAACAGAGTAGAGTTTCTATAGTTACTTTGAATACTTTTGTGAATACTTTTGTAAATTCTCCACAAATAATTCTCTTAGCTTGTGTGTAAGTAGCATCATCTTTTTTTCTTATAAGCATCTCTAAGTAATTTTAGTTAGGACTGCCAAATGAAATGTTCATTCATGGCACTTTTTGCCTTTTTGCATCAATGGTCAACAAAAATGCCTCCTAACTGTCTCAAATTTTCTTATATCTTAAAAGTACTTCATGCCCAGAAGGAAGAATTGTAACATTGCTATATGCCATGATTGTTCTATTTGTAGAGTGTGTCAAAGTTGCATTTCAAAAGTAATTTAAAATCAGCTTTCATAGACACTTAGATATCTGGGAACTAGCTTACTAGGCATTTTAAGTATACTCTTTGGCATGATCTACATTTTAGGCAGCTTTAACTACTAATACTTTTCCTAGAGCTGCTTTTCAAAGAACCGTAACTTTTTAAGTTCACAAGTTTCAATATTTTCAACTCACCAATTCATAGAAAATAAATTATAAAAGTGCAAACCCTGCTTAATGAATTTACTGATAATCAACTTGCTCTTCTATTTTTATGGACCTTTTGGGATTATTCTTTACACCACAGCAGTTTTTTGATTACCGTGTGAAATCATATAACATTTGATAACAGTTAGGATCATACAACATTTATGTGCCTTTGAGTATATTACTCATGACTGATTACTGTAAAAGAAATTGTGAAATGCAGTTTTTCCTGTTAATTGATGGGATCAGAACTATTCAAACACCTTTCCTCCTTACAGGCTTAACTTCATAGGCCCCAATATCAATGGAGCAATAGATATCCTTTAAATCTCTGATTTTAGGGAGGAATTCCTTCCAGTACTCTAAGACTAATGATGTTTGAATATTTAAAACAAGGATAGCAGCACAGTTCATGAATGGAAATGAATTTGAAGATCTGTGGGGAGGAAAGGGTTGGGCAAGAGAAGATTGGCAAGAGAGAAAAATAAATTGGATTAGAATTGTTTTCATTCAGAGACCAATCTTGCACTGGGGAGATGTTAGAAAACCGTCAGATAATTAATGTATTTTTGTTTGTTTTGGTTGTTTTTTGTCTACTAAAGAAGTGAAATTTTCTCACAAGATAACAGAAAACCATAAAAGACTTAAAAGCATTCTTCTTATAGGCTTGGGGCCTCTTTGTAAGCAGGAAAAGGAGATAAGAAGTGCAGAGACTGTAAAACACAGCCTGGTGAAGATTTGCACATGTCCCAGGCCCCCTTTGATATGTAAGGCAGGACTCAGGGCTCACTGTGTTTTGCCCATGCTAATATGAGCCTAGCAGTCTATGTGTCTCTACTTGCTTTTTTTGAATCCTCCAGCCAGCAAGATGATGGAATAAATCTACTCTTCACAGCACTTCAGCTGTGCGTCATGGGCATCTTGGTGTAACCTACATTTATCCATGGCACACAAGAACTTTCTCTTTTTCACCCAGATAAAATGAGAGGCCACATATTCAGGCCAGTCAAATGCAGGAGGCACATTTGTCTGGACTAGAAGTAGGGAAAATGGATTTCCATCCTCATTTTTTCTCAAGTGTAACACTCACTCTTGTCAAATCACCTTTTATTTTTATACCTCTCTCTATTTTGACTAGACCCTTCTAAGCCTGGCTGTCTGCTCCACAATGGCCCTTTTCTTCCTTTTGGGCTTTAAGACACCTCTGTAATACAAAGTGTAGGATGAATAGCAAGTATAAATACAGGCCATATTAAAGCATACTTATTTTTTAATGCAAACATTATCAGTTCAAGAAAATTGAACAGCAAGGATATAAACCTTTTCCCAAGGTTTAGTTGAATCATACTGATTCCCTCACATTGTTTAAGATTTTCTCTCATTACTGTACTGTCTTATCTGACTGTTTCAAATATTTTATTCCCAGAATAATTACTTTTTCATTTGCCTTTTTAAATCAGCAAATTTAAAAATCCTCTCATGGGCCAATTAATTAATAAATCAAAATTGTATCTCATTACATTATTTTGTTCTTTTAATTTTAGCACCATCTGCTGATTTTGAATTCTTATTTCCACTACCCTCATCCAAATAATCTACGCAGAATACTATGAATAGCAACAACCCAAAACCTGATGAGACTTTGATACTCCAATGCATTATCCATTTCCAGGCTAAAGGCTGAACTGAAGACTCTGTTTCTCTGGAATATGCCTGGTCCACAGAGGAGTATCAGGCCAGGAGGCTCATGAGTCCAACATTTTGGAAGCAGTCAGTGATGGAAAAAACATGTCAGTTAGTGTTTATGAAGCGAATTCCACTGTTGGGAATGTGATAGCTACATAACTAATAAAATAATCGGAGAGAAGCAAGAAACTGACACCGAGAGGATTTCTGTTAAATACAGAAACACAGCTACAGTTCAGAGTAGCTAACAGTTGTGAAGAATAGCTGAATGCAGCACTACAGTAGCAGGACTATTGCAATTAATGATATCAGTTTAACGTGCAAGTAAAAGGTAAATCCTCATTTCCCTGCAGAGTTTTAGTAATCAGAGTGAAAGCCAATGCCTTGAAAGATGAAGCAGAACTGTTTTGTCGTCCAACAATATATGGAGAGGTTGAAGTCTTTGTACCGGTGTCTACATAGTGATTTATCTACTAACTTCTATTTAGACAACTTGTCTGGGTTGATTTTATCCTATTAAAACAATTCCAGAGGCAGAGATAGTCTTAAATCCCAATTTTCTGATTCTTATATTATATAGGTGACTTGGCACAGGTTAGGCCATGGTAAATTAAATACTACTGGTTTCTGCCCATTGGGTCTCTGTCCAGTAGCAGCACTTCTTTGACTGATTTAAGGCTGGAACATCACCCACATAACCTGTACCACCATGCCATCTAAATCTGTCATCTTTATCAAATTTCTCTATATAAGTAGCTGGAAATGTTTTCCTCAGACCCATTGCTCCACTGCTAGTATCAGGAGGAAGACTGGCACCTTTCTTTCTATATGGTTTCTACCTTAAGAAAGGCTGAGAGTTGTTTCAGCAGTGTTATGAGACCAGTGTCCAGAGCTGATTAAATTAAAGAAATAGAAGCAAACATGCAAAACCATCTATATCCTTCTGGAAACAGTAAAGAGTCCAAGAAATAAAAGTCTGCCTGTGATGGGGAGAGCTTTTTTAATAAAAGATGAAAATTGGTAGGTCTATTGAATCTACCTCAATACTGAGAATTTTGGCAGTCTGCTTGGTGCAGCCAGACTGCTGACTGTTGTTATATACAGAAAAGAAAGAAATCTGCTAGAAAATAGAGGAATGAGAAATTTTGGGGGAAATTGTACTAAGGGAAGAGACGAACATTTCAGAAAAATGAGGAAGAGTCATGACTCCAGGCAATGGTGGTGGTGGCTGGAGGGGCAGCAGCCCCACCAACACACCTACAGAAAGCACCATCATGGCCATAGCTGTGATTAGTGTCAGGCTGGCTTTTCAACATGTGCAGACTAAAAAGCCATTTGCAGACCAAGATGTCTCTTGAGTAGAAGTATTTAAAGACACAACTGTGGAAAAAAGATATACGGAATGAAATCTATGTTGTGTCTTACCTTGTTATACATCAAAGAGATATGCTATCCTCTATACTGCTGAGTGTGGCTGTGTAGTGAATGGTGTGTCCATTTCAAGTCTCAGAACAAAGTCAATTTAAGTGACTGAGCCATCTCTTATGAGTTCTGTAAAAAACACAGGAAAAAAATAATACAAAATACTCTCAGACACATGAAGAAAGTAAGCAGAAAAATTGCACATAAAATTATAAAGTGCATAGATGGTTGTAATTTGATAGGATTATTATATACAAATACTGAAGGTTTTACTTCTCTTCTTCTTACTCAAATTTGCTGACAAAAAACCCTCACCATGTTCAAAGTAATACCATTACCACAGGGTATTTGTTTTGATTTTAGGACCATGCAGACAAAGGATCCATAATCAAATCTTAGGTACTGCTTACCCCCTTGCTTCAAAAGGCCAGTCCCCAGGATGGCACCTATCCAGATGATAACGCATCATTGTAAGATTGCTCTGGTCTTGAGCTAGTGCTGGCTAGTACAAAAAGCTTGTTGCAGGAATTAGGTCCCTGAAATTTATTTTTAACATTGCTGATTTCTGTTGTGATAAGTTATTAAACATTAATTATCAATGTTCCTCCCTTTTTACAGTGAAATTCGAAATCTTAGAAACTTGGATTACATAGATCCAGATGCCTTTAAGAACCTCCCACTTTTGAAATACCTGTAAGTATTTAGTACCTGTAACAAATTGGTACTTAAATCTCACAGATGACTCTTTACATTATAGCAGTTTTGTTAGTTTGCATTTGATTTTGGAACTGATTGCCATGTTTTTCCCTGTTGCTTTATTCTAAAGACAGAAAGCCAGCAAGGGTAGGGGTTGGAACCCGTACTACTTTTGTGAGAAAGGAAAACATGTACACAAATTCATCAGTAGTTTTCCCATTTGTCTTATCCATTAAATATCTAGAATACACTAATATTCCTTGGAAAAATTCCACAGCTAGCTCTTTCCTTATGAGAAGTGCTGTCTTAGTCTATTTTTGTAGGAAATAGTGGGAAGAAGGGACACAACAGATATATACAGGTCTTTAGTACTTACTGGACATTTACACAGGGTTTTAAAGCATATCAGTCAGCCAAATGTGCAAATGTCACCTATAGACACCTGATTTCATATGACCTCTATGGCAGAAAGAAATCCTGAAATTTTCCCATGATTTTCTAAAGAAACTTCTGTGATTTTGAGTAATATTTGGAAGAAAGGCCTCTGTGTGTATGTGATGGAGTCAGTGGCAAGGAGGAAAGATTTGTCCAGGTTTTTCCTATAGATGCGAAACCAATAGAAAAGAAAGTAGTAAAAAATTCAATTTCAGGAGAAGAGTTTTAAAAATTGAGAACTACAGTTATTTTCACTCTACAGGAGTTCATAAAGAAGGGGCTTTAAGAATTTCACATTTTAAGACTGTTCCCCTTTCTGGAGCTATATGAATAGCTCTTAACCTGAATGAGAGAGGATTCAAGGGTCCAGACTATTAAATGAAGCAGCCTTAATCTCTCAAGTTAAAATAAACTAGAATTTCAATTATTGTCTTCCTGTCAACCTCACAAGGTGCTTTCCTCTGCAGATCTGCCTGGCTGTCTTATCAGTCTGTGTTCTCATTTTTTAGATTCTATAATTTATCATAAGTCTGGTATTTCAAATGTTTTATATTTTTCATCCTTCTGTTTTGGACAGTTGATTGTAAATGAATTGATTGACAATAGAGAGGATGCAATAACCATCCTGCCCTGTTGAACACTGTAAATACATTGTTTGTTGTTGTTCAGTGATGCAGTAATTTTTTGTGTTTCTCCTCTCTTTCAGTGGTATTTTTAATACTGGACTTAAAGTATTTCCAGATCTCAACAAAATCTATTCATTTGATGTGAATTTTTTGCTGTAAGTATCTGTCCTCACAGCTGGTTAGAATATTGCCATCCTCAGATCACATGAAAATGCATAATGAAGATTTCTGATTTTGAGAAAAACAACATTTAAGTCTGACAAAGTGGTTTTCCTCAAGCAATATTTCAATTATCATTAGCAACCAATCTGGAAAATGCCAGGTCACTTAGCACTTAAACGTTTGACCCGAATTAGAGACACAGTCACACAACACATTCATGATACACAACTTCTACAGGCCCTTTGCTTTTATTTTGTTCTTGGTTTTGCAATGGCTGTGCAATACCTGAATTAATATGAAGTCAGAATAGTGTGACACACAGGACCTGAGCTGGTGTACATCCTGCTAACACCAGGTCATCCTATCAAAATTCTTCTAGCAAATTTGTGCTGGCATGGTGAAGCAAACTGCAGAACAATTTCTTGATGAAAGAAAATGAGAATGCAAATGGGGACAAGGAGGTCTCCCACTATTATCCTCAAAGGTATTTCAGAAACAAAGCGTTCTGCTTTGAACTCTAAAATAAGCAGGAGTTGCTTGGTATTTCAAAAGCACAGACAACATCCACCTGTGTTAATCTAAGTTAGAATTCTGGGTTGTAATCAAGCTGAGGAGGAAGAGTAGCTCAGAAGGACACTTGCAGGCTGACAGAAGGTAAAAGTATCTTGGTCACTTCTTGGTCCCAAAGAGGAGTTCGAAATCTTATATTGTAGCAGTTTTCAGCTGGAAGAGGCCTGAATGCTGGATGAGCTAGGCAAAAGGCAATAAAAAATGAGATGTGTTATGTGAGAAGGTGATTTGCAAAGACATGATTGATGATCTGCTGCAGGCCTTGTTTCAGTGCTGCTAAGCAGTATTTTTGGTCAAGAAGGGTCAGTTCCCACTGCATTCATGGCCTGCCACTGGCAAGATGAACCTCAGAGCAATAGAAAAATGCTGCTTCTTTTGCTAAAAAGTGTAGGCCTGTAGGAAGCAATGAGATCTTCCCTTCCAAGGATCTTCTGAGACGAGAGATAAGCTTTGTTCTAAAACACATTCACCTTGGCTGTAGGCCTCCAAGATTGAAACCAGAGTCAGTCAGAGCTCTGAGTGAGATGTAGCTACATCTTAAGAACAATTAGGGAATTTCTCAAAGGCCAGAAGGGCTTCAGCTTAGATTGAAAACTGTGCTAGATCTACTCCTACATAGTAGAGAGAACCAAGAATTGAACAGGCTAGATGAAACAAAGTTTATACAACCATCTATGTTCTTACTTCCAACTAACTTAGTACCTTTCTAAGTGGCAGAAAGCCAAACATCGTTTTAATTTTACCTTGATTTTTTTAATAATAACTAACTAACAAAATAATTTTCTAATAATAACTAACAAAAGATAAATATAGGTCTTATATTCTGCACAGAGTTTTTAAAGAATAGACCTGTACTTTCAAGGAAGATAGTTCTATGATATATATTTCTAAATATTGCTATTCAATGAAAGACTTTTTGTTTCTTCCATCAAGAAAAAAATCGTCTTGAAAAATAATAGGTTTCTAAATAATGAATAAGGTATAGGTGGGGGAAACCCATTCAATATGTTACTATTTGCCTTTGAGGTCAAGCAACTTACAAGCAAACATTTATTTAGAAAAAATGAATCAATCTGCAAGATGTCAAACCCAAATAACTTGTGGTGGAAACCACCTTTCAGTGACAATTACTTGGAAGGAAAATGGTTGTAGCACTGTTCAGTGTTAGCACATATATATGCACAAGTGGAGCACGGAAAAGGAATAAAGTTATTTCTGGCACATAGGTAAGTGTTAGGACTTCTCAGCCCATGGACTTAATGTGTGGGCCTTATTAGGCTGTACCTAATCCATAAGCTGAAGACAAAGAAAACTTTGCACAATATTTTCATTTCCAGACTATAATATTATTCAGGAAAAATCAGAAAAAGGGCAATCAAAGACTTTGCTCTGCCCTTTGTTTCTACCAGCTTTTTCCTCTCTCCTTTCTCCAGTTTAGTAATAGTAAATCTCTTTAGTTTTTCTTTCTCCCTTGCGTTACAACAGAATTTTAGTCTGAAGATACATAGTACTTACTGAGACTGCAGAGTAGGAGTGAAAAAAATATTTAAGAAATGAGTACTGAAACACTCCTTTGGACAAGAGGTGAGAAGAATCAGTAAGTTATTTCACTTACTAGTGAAAGAGATGTGCTAGATGCACTTCTGTCAAGTAAAATGCCTCTGTCGCGAATAATGTATTATCTGATATCTGAATTTAGAAAGCAGGATTTCAGCTCTAAAGCCACATGGTTGTTCAATTGACACTGCAGCTAATGCTTACTCACTCTGCTAACTCTGTGGCTCATGAGCCCAGGGACCTGTCTGTGCCATTAGCCACTATTATCACACAGGCTGGCATACCTCACCAGAATTACAAAACCCAGTTACCTCATGAGCTGTCTTCCTGGATGCTGGAATATGCTCAGTTCTTCATCCTACATGTATCTTCTGGCCTTAGATATAACTAAACAGGTTATTCTTTTAAAATTAGTTATTTGAATAAATAAATTTAAATTTATCATATAATAAATATGGCAATGTTATTTATTTTATATTAATATTAAATACATTAAAATTAATTGATTTAAATAATTATGTTTTAAACTTCTATTCATTATCAAGGCAGAGAACAATTAATAACAAAGCTGTTCTCCAGATGCTCTGTTGGGCAGATGTTTGATTGTGATATTTTGTCTCCTTTTTCAGTGAAATTGCAGATAATCCTTATATGACTTCAGTGCCTGCAAATGCTTTCCATGGGCTTTGTAATGAATCTCTAACCCTGTAAGTTCTTCCAGTTTAAGTCACAAGGCAATTACCTCTCTGGTAATGCATATGGCAAAATGTTTCAAAATAAACTTATTCCTGTCCTACTCTCTAGTAGTTTGCAACAGAGAAACACCACAGACAGTACATGTATTCTAGTTTGCATAAATTCTGTACTTTGACAGCTATTTGAATCAGTCCTGCTCTTTTCTTTAAACTGGCTTGACTAAAGTGGTTTTGTTTTTCTATGACCCTAGTGCCAGTGAATGGTTATATTTGAAAAAAAAATCAAAGGAGAAAGTCTGCAAAGTTCTCCCCCTGTAAAGCTACAGCAGGGTTATAACTGTATCTAACTTTTTTTGCAACCTGAGTGGTACGTATCATGGAAACTAATGGATGGCAAACATGAGAAGAGTCATATTTGAAAGAAAATTGAGAAATAAAGTTCAGTTATGCAAGTCAGTTGATGTGAGCCACAAGACAGAGCTGCTGATGGGGGTGAAATTACTGTAACGAGTTATGACCTGAACTGGGAGGAAGAGCATTAGAATGCAAACAGATTAATTCTAAAGAAATTCTAAAAAAAAATTCTTTTGCTCTAAGGGAGTAAAAGAATGAATTCTAAAAATTTAAGGCACACCTGATAGTTAAATCAGACCTTTTTTGCTAGTTGTTAGTTCTTTTAGCCTTCCTCAAGCAGTTCTAGCAGAATTTCGTTTCCTTGCTTTTAAGTGTGGGAAAATTATAGCAAAGTGGTTTATTCTATCATTGCTGTAAAAAGAGGTAGAAGATGGCATACCTGCCACATGGTATCCTTGATTTAGGGTGCACTCAAGAACGTTTCTGGGCATTTGTTTGACCTAGTTTCTTGAAGAACTACTGTTTCTTCAAGAGATTAAAATTAACCCATCCATAAATGTGCTGTTGCAAAGAAAAATGATGCATGGTAGGCATTCACCTATTACAGCAGCCCAAAATACACTGATGTAATCTCTTTTTTGCTTGCAGTAAACTCTACAATAATGGTTTTACCAGTATTCAAGGCCATGCTTTTAATGGGACAAATCTGGATGCTATGTAAGTAGCAGGTAATTCTCTTCTTTCAGAAGAAAAAACCCAAACTTCTCTGCTTATTTGAGGCTCTGACATAAGTATTTTTTAAAAATTATGTTTAGGGAGCAAAGAGAGGATGTTAATTTCAGCCAGCAATAACAATATCATTGCTTAGTGTCTTTTGCAGTGTGCTTTCATTTAGTATGTGTATTTATAGCTCAGAAATAAAATCAGGGCAATTCCATTGTGAGTTTTGTTCTGGTTTGAAGCTACAATAAAGCTTCGTTTGATCAGTAACTTTTCTAAGACAGTTTGGAAGATAATTATGCTTTTTTTTTTTTTTTACAAGACTGTTTGTTTTAGTAAGTGTAGCACAGATAATGGTAGCAGCTCTTTTGTAGGTGTCTCTTACCTGCGAAAAAAAGAGCAGTGTAAGGTGCTGGGAACAACTCAGAGGAATCAGCCACTTACACTGGAAATGAGATGCTGGTCTCAAAAACATCAATCCACCATTTCATATTTCTGTGCAACTTCTTATTGTATTTTCTGAAAAAGTAATATTTAGTGAGTGAATATCCTTTTTACACCATACCCAAAATCATCTGCCTCAATCATTAAAAAAGAATAAATCTCAATTCTAGAGACTCCATTCACTTTGGCAGAGCTTACTCTTGTCCTACATAGGCTTGACTGAAGTCTGTCACTCTCATCATGGGCTCTTAAATTAACCAGAGAGACATGAGGATAGATATGATTATTTTTAGTACTTTATTTTAAATTAGGCTTAAATTCTATAAAATTCCATAACAGCATCCTTCACATGGCCCTAATCTTTCCAAACTGCCTATTTAGCTAGCAGCTAGCTCGACTTCCTGAAGTCTGAAAGGTTTGAGTTAAACCAAAGACCTGGAATATATCTGATTTTATTCACACCAGTTCAGTTACTTTAAACTTTCACATGGAAAAGGAAGTTTTCCATGATGACATAGTGTTTGTACCAGTGCCCACAGAAATCACTAGATGTAAAATATGGCAAAATAAAGCCAGTGTCTTGACTGAATCCCTCTAAGCTGCATGCAGCAATACTCAGAAACTTTCCAAGCCTTAGCCAATATATGAACTGTGTTGGCTCTTCCATTTCTTGCATTTTGACAGAACACAAGTTGGACACTATTTTACAGCAATTTTTCTTTATGTGTCTCTCATAGTATGCAGGTGCTATTGCTTCTATCCTCTTTGGAATTCTCATTATTATTAACAAGTCGAATGAAAATGTAGTTTTAGAAGATCTGGAGTCCTAAACATCTGCTTTATTGAACCCAGAAGCAGAGAAGCAGACAGCACATACTAGCCTCTGTAGATACTGTTCGCTTAGCTTTAGGAAAAAAATGTTGTGATTAATATTCTTAAAACATGTAAGTATTTTTTAAGGCCAAGAGTAGAGGGCTTTACAGAGAGATCTGGACAGACTTGAGAGCCGAGCAATCACTATCTATATTAAATTTAACAAGAACAGTTGCTGAATTCCCCATCTGGCACGGTGTAATCCTGGTTATACATACAAGGTGGAAGGCTGGAGAGCTGCCCCACAGAAGTAGATCTGGGGGTCCTGGTTGATGGCAAGCTGAGCATGAGCCAGCAGTGCCCTGGCAGCCAGGAGGGCCAGGTGTGTCCTGGGGGTCATCAGGCACAGCATCACCAGCCAGGCAAGGGAGGGGATTGTCCTGCTCTGCTCTGCACTGGAGCAGCCTCACCTCCAGTGCTGGGGGCAGTTTGGGGTGCCACAGTATGAGCAGGATATCAAACCCTTCAGTGTGTCCAAAGGAGAGCAGACAAGATGGTGAAATGCCTTGAGGGCAAGGCTTATGAGGAGTGCCCGTGGTAACTTGGCTTGCTCAGCCTGGGGAAGGGGAGCATGAGGGGGAGAGCTCCTGGCAGCCACAGCTTCCTCAAGGGGGGCAGTGCAGGGGCAGGTGCTTTCTCTTTGTGGTGACCAGTGATAGGACACAAGAGAACAGAATGAACCTGCATCAGGGGAAGTTCAATTGGACATCAGGTGAAGGTTCTTCACCAAGAGGGTGGTCAGTCACTGAAACAGGCTCCCCAGGGGAGTGGTCACAGCACCAAGACTGTCAGAGTTCAAATTGCATCTGGATGATGGCCACAGTCATGATTTTTTTTCTCATTATCCTTCAAGGACTAGGGAGTTGGACCCCATTATGCTTATGGATGGGTCCCTTCCAACCTGATATGTTCTGATTGATGATCCTAAGTGAATCCTACCAGAGACTGGCTATGATGCACTAGTCAATCAAATTTAAAAAGAAAAAAAAAACAAAAACAAAAAAACAAACCAACAACAAAAAACCAACCAACCAAATAACTAAAACTAGACTTATGTTCATGGGTTTTTCTACCAGCAGTAAAAATGGTTTATTACAACAAGCACCTTTCTCCTAATTAAATCATATGACATTTACTTGGAGCAGAGCACTACTCTAGATGTACAAGGCAAACTAGGGAGCTGAACATGAGTAGTAAAGCTTTTATCTGTTTGATAAACTACACTGAAATTTCTAAACTCATTTTCTGAAGTAGTTTGATTATTATAGGACACAATAAAGTATAATTTTGCTAAGTGCAAGCTTGGAGATTTGTTGTTTCTAGCAGCAGCATTAAGTTAATGTAAGAGGCAAATATTTCATTTTCTCTATTCTGACATATCTAATTTGAACTTCTGTTTATCTAACACTGTATAGTGAAGGAAGTACCTGTTTTTCTCTGGGTCTGATCCAAGAGCATTTGAATTTAACAAAAATAGGAGCAAAAGTAAACTAGTTTAAAAAAGGGTGAGGGAAATTTGAATGTGTTTTGAATGTGTTTATCTCAAGGACAAAAGTAACAAAGCAAAACAATCAAAAAACAATAATAAATTTTTGGCAAATTATTCAATGACTTCACGTTCCATCCATAAATCAGAAGACGTTTTGGGAATCTCAGAGGCCATCTTCTACTATACATTATGCCTTTCTACCACTCTTGCAGTATTAAAATGCCTATGTAATCAAAGGGAACCAAAAAAATTAATGCAGGTATAGGTGAAAAACCATGATAAAGGGTTTCCATTGTCATACTGAATAATAGCACTACCTAGTTGATCTGGTCATCCAGCAAGGATGGGTGTCTAACAGCAAACCACAGTATTGCTGTGTAGGTTTTATAAGGGCAGGGAAGTAAGGAAGCAAGAACGGAGGGCTGAACAACACTTGTACTAAAAGCATTCATCTGACACTTGAATCCCTCATCTTAACCCCTCACTACATTCCATAAAGTGCACCACTCCTGCAAAGTAGTGCTGCTGCATCAATGTTTATTTCTTTAAGGTAATTAGTGAGGAAAGGAGAGTTTTTAAAAGATATTTTCAGTGAATGGCAAAATATATGTGTGATAAGTTTTTACAGAATTATCTAAATTACTGAAGTGGAAAGTGTGCGATCTCAAAATTTAATCACAAAAATAAACTCCAAAAGAATATATTTACTTTAGTATACACTTTCAGGGTTCACTTATAATGCTTGGCACAGCTCAGAGTTAAGATAAACAATTGTGTGGAAAAAGCATATGATGAATCCTTAGTACTGCTCATTTACCAATGCATCTTTTTTTGCCTGTTCTCCCTTTCTTTAACCTTCATTTCATAATCCAGCTGGATACATATGTTTCACATAGCACTTGAAAGGTCCTGTTAAGTGTTTCATGCCCTCAGAAGGTCCTGCTGAGCACCCTGCTGTCATGGAGTTTTCTGGTGCAGTTGAGGCTTAATGCAATATTCTTCTCACCCTGGACCCTGAGTCAGCAGAGACTGCTAGACACAAGTATAGGTGGTTTACTGCTCTGACTGGATTGAAAAACGTGAAAAAGGGCCTTCATTTGCTTACAGCACTACAAAAACATCAGCATCTCCTACTCCAGATTCCACACTTACTGCAGGTTTCCTGCAGTTTGCACTGTGGTATTCGTGTGTATCTGATTGCCATCCACCAACTCTCCAAAATTACCATTATTCCAGTGTCGCCACTGAGACTAGATATTACACATCAACTATGTGATTTCTAAAACTTCTAAGATTTGTTTAGACATGTTGATACCACTGTTGTGGTTTGCTCTTCTGCAGGGAATTGAAAGGATATTCTGTGTCGTTTAGCTATCAGTAAGAACAGGATTAATGGGGCTTTCAGAAGGAACTGACTCTCCATAAGCTTTCTTTGTCAAATTAGTATTTACCAAAGCCTTAGTCTTTCAATTTAAAAGCAGTACCTATCAAAATAAAAGGGCTTAAAACAACTGAAACCAATTAGCATCAGGAAATTGTACATTCTGATGGGCCTGACTCATTGGTGTGAAAACTGGCAGCTAACACTGCAGCCCCTCCTTAGTAACACATGGTTCTGTACTTCCCAAAGTCTCAAGCTGTTTCTATTTGTAACTTTGAAGATTTTTATCAGGCATATCAGCTATTATATTTCAGGTTTATTAGTCACTATGGTACTCAAATATCAGAGGAAAATATTTCAAAATTGGACAAGCAATTAACTGGTTGTATAATACTGTCTAGTTACTAAAACAGGTTTTATTAGGTTAAGCAGGTTTTTGTGTCCTTCAACATTACAACCTAGATGTTGAAATCTTGGATTAATTCTTAACTGTTGCTCTGGTTTTAATTTTTGTAGTCGTTCTGCAGACAAAATCATAAGGAAATTTGCACACTAAAAGAAATGTTCACAAGTATAGTGTGCCATTTACAGAATATGAAAATTAGTTCTCAGAAAACACAAACACCAGGTGATGCTAGAATGCCATGTATTTATAAAGAAGGAAAAGTTATTTCAAAAAACAACAGCTGAGAAGGTGATGTAAACCATTCTCTTCTGTAAAGAAACAAGGCTTAAGGCATGAGTAATGTCCAATGAATAACATGCCAGAAGCATTATTTGGCTCCCTAAGACTTTCTGTTGTGTAACCCAGATGAAGTGCATTTACTTCTCTTTTCTCGCTATGGTGATCAATGTAAGCTTATATCCAGTGAATGTTAAGAAAAATTTGCCAATGACTTCAACCAGGACAGGATTAAAATCTTTATTTTTTCTGCACCATGGCTTGCCAGCTGGGCAAGGGAAGGGATTGTCCTGCTCTGCTCTGCACTGATGTGGCCTCACTGTGAGCAATTTTGGTCACAACATAAGAAAGATATTAAACTTACTAGAGAGTGTCCAAGGGAGGGCTGGATGGTGAAGGGCCTTGAGGGGATGTGTGAGGAGCAGCTGAGTCTGCTCATCCTGGAGGAGACTGAGGGGAGACCCCACTGCAGTTACAACATCCTCCTGAGGGAAAGAGAAAGACACTGATTGCTTCTCTGTGGTACCCAGTGGCAGGACCTGAGGGAATGGCCTGAAGTTGTGTCATAGAAGTTTCGGTCAGATATTAGAAAAAGGTTCTTCTCACCCAGAGAGTGGCTGGGCACTGGAACAGGCTCCCCAGGGAAGTGATCACAGCACCAGGCTAGCAGAGTTCCAGAAGTGTTTAGACAACACTCTCAGTGGTGTGACTCTTTGGGGTGTTCTTTGCAGGGCTAGAAGTTGGGTTTTGGTGATCCTTGTGGGTCCCTTCCAACTCAGAATGTTCTGTGACTCTGTGAACTTCACTGACACCCTCTGACATCTGTTGTGACCAGCTTCCTAATGCACTTTTTATCTTACTAGCTACATCACAGGCTAGCTTGTAAGTGTTTATAATGGGATACCAAACATCCTACTCTTTCCTTGCTCTTCTAACAACAAAACTTCAATCTTAACTTTTGGCCTCTATATAGAAACCTCCACTTGGCTATGGAGATTTTAAAGCATTAAAAAAATTTATTGAACTCAAAACATGGAGGAAATTGTCTTCCTCAGATGTTTGTTTGTTCATGATGTGCTCCATCATGTAATTCCCCATACTTCATTCTGACAAAAGAAAACAAAACTATTTCACCTCATCCTCACACATACGTACTTGAAGATGTAGTGTGTATGCATGTGCCCACATATGTATGACAGTGAGAGAAAAGAATCTGGAACAAAGGTAATAAACAAATTAGCAAAATAAAGTATTTGTTGAGGAATTTAATTGCCTTTCAAAATGGAAAACCTGTGTTTTGTTTCTTGGGTACACAGAAGATGAAGTAACTGATTGTGCTTCAGTATGTGGTTGGGAATGGATGGCCTTTACACATACTGCTTTTGTACATCTGTGCTGGCAAGTAAACTCGAGATCTTTGGTAACTTATGGATAACTACCTCCAAATCACTGTATTGTGTTTGTTTCTGCAGCTATCTGCACAAGAACAAATACCTCAAAGTTATCAATGATGATGCATTTCTGGGAGTGCACAGTGGACCAACTCTACTGTAAGTAAGTGAAATGAAGTAGAGAAAAGCTTTAAAAATAATACTGTTTTAGTTTACAATTTTTTTACAACCATTAGCACCAGAGCAGCAGGGACAGGAATGGCATTTTACAAAAATAATACCAGCAACAAAACCTGTGCTTTAGCGAACTGATTTATGAAATGTTTGCATCTTATATTACACATACTGTTCCTAGCAATCATTCTGTGGAAGATTCTGTGCTACAACCTGTCTTATGGCTGTACAATTGTAATACAAAAGAAGGACTCTTGTACCACACATGTAAAGGAAATTGAAAGAGAGGAAAAAATAACTTTAGACAGAAAAATGTCTACTTCTGATGCTTTTTTTCTCATGCTATTTTGCTTCAGTCTGATTTTATAATCCTCCAAAGAACTCTTCACTAAAATTAGGAATCATAATACAGAATGAAAATAAAACTTTAAAGAAGTTAAGAACTTCCAGAAGAATCACATTCCCTGACTCAAATTGTCTAGTATGTAATGTAGTGCCTGTGCCTGATCACAAGGAGAACTGAAATACTGAAAGGGGAATTTCTTCCTCCACTGCAAAACCAGATGATACAGTGCTCAGTCCGTGTAAGAATGAGTTTTACTACCTGCTCTTCAAGAAAAAAGCTTGTTCATATCAGAATAACTGTATTTTTCTTGGAAGGAATCCTATCAGCTACCTGCAATAACAAAAGATGCAGAAGTCATTATTTTTCTTTCAGAATCTTTTCAACTCCAGAAAATCAGTCTGGCTCCAGCAGGTGAGAGCTTGCAGAAGCACAGATTTTTGACTCTTGATTATTGTGGGTATTTAGAACATCAGTGTTGTTATGTTGGACAGGTGAACAAGTAATGATATGCTGCAAAAGGTTGTGGGTGGTTAATTGTATGCTGTAAGAGCCAGGTAAGCTTCCTGAGCAAAGGCTAGCTTGGAGATGTGTCAGCTACATAAAACCTCTTGGTTTAGGGGCTAGAGATGCTTTCCTAGGATGTGGATATCTAACTGTACAGAATATCCTTTTTTACCCTGTTTTCAAGGTAGATATCTCAAATGACTTGAGTTTTTTCTAGTCTTCCATAACTATTGTGCTATCCCACCTACCATTGATCCTTGAACTCAGGACAGGTTTTATACTTGCAGTCTAAACAGCCAGCTATCCATCTCCTCTTAGAATGATATACCTTCATGGCTGATAAGAGTCCTAGCAGTACTAAAGAGAGATGTGGTACTTGCTGTAGTGTCATTACAGAGGGAGGTGTCACTTCTCAAAGGCAGAAGGCCAGAAATGGCATGTAAACACAGTAAATCAACAGTGGATTTAAAAAGCCACATCATGATTATTTCACATCATGATACTTTGATATGCAAGTCCTAAGATAAAGCTCCTAGGATGGTGTGACAGTTTAACACTGGCCTGCACCTCAGCTGCACACAGCCGCGTATTTGCCTCTGCACCCAACGGGATGAGGGAAAGAATTGGAAGGGTAAAAATGAGAAAAATCATGGGTTGAGATAATGTCAGCTTAATAATTAAAAAGGGATGTTGAAAAAACAAAATCAGAGGGGGAAGAAAACAAACCAAACCCAAGAACAACAAGTGACATAACAAAAATAATTGCTCACCACCAGCCCATTGATTTCCAGCCAGTCCCCTGGCAATGTCAGTCCAGGCAAATATCCACCCAATCTTTACTGCTGAGTATGATTTGATAAGGTCTAGAACATCTCTTGGTCAGCTGGAGTCAGCTGTCCTGGCTATCCTTCCCCAAATTCTTGTGCACCCTTAACCTCCTCGCTGGTCAGATGGTGTGAGAAACAAAAAATGCCTTGGCTGTGTGTAAGTACTGCCCAGGGACAGCTAAAACATCCCTGTATTATCAACACCATTTTCACTCCCAAATCAAAAACATAGCCCCATACTAGCCACTGTGAAAAAAATTAACTCTATGCCAATCAAAACCAGTACAGAAATAATAATTCAAGTTATTAGCTTTTAATTTTATTTTAATGTAATTTTAATAGCAGCTTAGGGGCTTCTGTTACCCACAGGCCATGAACACCTCCTACAGAAGACTAAAATGCCCTTGCAATTGCTGCCTTAGTATACACACCCACTATACCATCGTGACCAGTGAGTTATTTACAGAGACACCACAGATTTGTTAACTCGTGTAACAGTCTGAAAAGTCTGACCAATACAGCCCTTCCATATTCCTTGAGCAGTGTAAACAACTTAGCTTGTTATAGGGAATAGTTTGTTAAGTCATTTTTGGGTCAGGCACCTTGGTGTTGTTCGCTGACCATTCAATCTTCCTCAAAATAAAGTTTTACTTCCAAACTTTTCACCTTGAAAATTAACTCTATGGAAAGTGATTGTGAGAATACTGCTCTTTTTCTGGGACAATTAATGACATTGCTTATAGTGGCAGCAGTATGCACAAAAAAAAATTAAAAAAATTTCAAAAAAGGAACATGTATGGAGCTCTAAAGAGAAATTCTGTCTTGCCTCCCTATCAAGCTGGCAGAACTTATTGTCTGGACTTCTCTACATGCACTCTTCAAGTGAGATAAGAATTTATGGTAATTGGAACACATCCCCCACAGATCATGCTTTTTTTCTGATCAGGATTTCAGCAGCAACAGCAACTTAAAGGCTGAAATACAGACCATGGATCCACCCTCATGGGGTAATGTTCCATTCTGGCTTTAAAGAAACCCAAATGAAAAGACTTAACTACAAAGAATTGTGCCTCACTGTATGTTGTGTGAGTTTGGCCATGCTCTCAGACCACCTAGTTAAACATACTTAAGTATTGAAAAGCTAGGTAATTTTAAATTTTTTTCAAATTTGCAGTTTACAACAGCAGAGGAAGCAGGGATTGTGATCACTGAATAGAGGAAAAAAAGATATCAGCAATTCTGGTTCCTTTGTCATTGTTCATACTCAGATGTGTGTGGATGTATCCACAGATTGCTGCCTTTAGAAAACTATTTTAAGAGCATGATGACAGTACATTGCTCTTCACCTCAAAATGAAACTTTGGCAAAGATTCAGCAACTTGGTGGACCTGATTTACTAAATGTGACAAGGGCTGCTACCTAGAGAAAAAGTTCAACAGAGTACAACAAAAATACAATCAGGTCCATTATTCCATTAGCTTTTACAAAGCACACAGTCCAAATTCAAAATGTTACAGTCACACAAGATACGTGTGAGTAGTTAATTATCTGTAGAAAGCAGAACTGCTCTTTAAAGCATCATTTCCCAATCTAGGAATGGTTCCTCCCACGGGACACAAGCAAGTCTTTAAGCAAGAGGAGCGCTCTGTATTTTGCTAATCAAACAATGCTAATTTTAGACTTAAAAAGCTTTCAGTAGAGTTAAAACAGTATCTGTAGCTTAAGCCCATCTATTATATATTTTATGCTTTATCTATTCCAGTACTCAGAAATTTGTATATGCTTAGGTAAAAATTCTCAATTGTACTATGATGCATTCAATCTCATTTTCTTAATTACCTGTCTTTTAAATTATTGCTATTACTGGATTTCATACTACAATTGCATGCTTCCAGCAATGAAAAGGATTATAAACAAAAGCTATTATCACTTAGATTTAGTTCTGAAATACTGACTTCATAAAACCAACAAAGAATTAGACCAAAATATAAAAATCCAGGAAAAAAGAAAAACAATCTGAGCAACTGAATATCTGTTTAACCCTTCTATAATATACAGTTGGTTCAAAAAAACAACATCTCTGAATTCATAAGCTATGTTTTATTCCCACATTTATCTGAACCTCTCCAATGTCTCAATATAATGTGTAAATTTCAGCTGAGATAAGCAACAGCCTAGAAATACCACATGAGATTTGTAAGAAAATATGTGAGGACAAAACAAAACCACTACCACGCCAAAATGCTGAGACTGGCTGAGAGCACTTTGGTTGCTGTTCCGCCTCCCAGTGTAGAACTCTGTGCAGCCACTCCCAGTACCTGAGTGGGCTCTAGACCATGGCTACTTAAAAGCTGAAGTCTGGTCTGGCTCTAGGCTAGCTGTGAATGTTGCTAGCCTCTTCCAGAATCCAGAGCATCTGACACCTTCCACAAGAGTGTGTCTGCCTGGTTTCTGTCTCAGCCTGTGTGCATTTGTCAAAGCATTGTAGAAATCCCAGAAGACTTTGAGCAGATCTTAAGCACAACACTCAGAGAAGTTTGCAAGGCAGGACTTATTTTTACAAAAGCCCCTTACATGCTGACTCTCCCCAGGTATATCATATTTGGTGGTGGTTTGTTTGCTGCCTTTCTGTAGGAGAGCAAAGCTAAAGGTTCCACAACTCTTACCAATTCAACTACTTCCTCCTTCAGCTGCTTCAGAACTTTTCTGGTGAAAACCATCCAGTCCTTGTGATAAATGTGCTATCATTTATCAGTTTCCTGCCTAGCCTCTTTTACAGTCACTTTTTGAGACAGATCCTCTTGACAAGTCCATCAGACCTTTTGCCCATTCTCTTGTTTCTTTAAGAGTGCAAGCTATGGCTTAGCAGTGCCAGCAAGACACTCTTCCATGCAGTGTAAGCACTGCTGTGTTCAAACACCACCTCAGTTATCAATATGATTAGATGTTAATGAGACAGACATAGAACTGCAGTCAGTTCCCATTTTTCTGAGCAGACCAAAATTAGGACTGATCATCCTTGACTGATTGGGACTGATGATCCCTGGCTAATCAGGGCTTGGTAAGAAGCAACAGGACAAGAGGAAGCCACCTCAAGTTGTGCCTATAGTAGCTGTGCCTGTATTCATATAGAAAGCGCATTTTCCTAAATGATTTCTTTGTTTGCCAGTGTNGACTGATGATCTTAAAGGTCTTTTCCAACCTTAATGGTTCTATACACTGGCACACAAAGTAATAATTCAGGAAAATGTGCCTTCTATATGAATGCAGGCACAGATACTATAATCTTGTCAACTCCCAGCTACTTGGATTCACATGTCTCTGAGGACTGGTAATTATTTATAATTTTTTTCAACCTAGTTTGAAGACAGCTGCTATGCTGCTTGAAGCAGATTGTGAATCTGATTAGATAATCATCAAGACTAGATTTGTAAGGTAAAAAAATCCTTGAGAATCCCACACTTTCCTCTTGGCCAGCTGACACACACACAACAAAGTGTGTATAGTAGGTATAGTAACTAAGAAATTATCTTCCATTGGGAGACAAATTATCACCAGACTCCCAGGAAGCTTTTTGATTTGCAATAGCAGTGGTACAGAGAGGTCACAAGACTTCTTGCTGGCAGACACCACATACCAGCAATTTAGGGGCTTCCCAAACTGGGATTTTGGAAACTTCCAAACTTCTGAGCCATTGTGTTTAATATGGTCCGTGGATGGGACAAAGTATCTCTTGCTAGCCCTGCACCAGAATTAATCCTAAATTAACAAGAACTTCAAGGCATCTGTTCCTGTAACTTTTCCCCAAGCTCCCCAGTATAAAACAGAGTGTTTGAAAACAAAACCTACAATACCTGTCTGCTTAAATATACACCCATAGGCACGTACATAAAAGAATTCACAGGATTTAGCAAGATAGAACAGAAATTATACAGTCTTACAACTAATTCTTCCAAGCCCTTTCTTTTCACTGAACAGATGTTTGTTTCAGACTTTTTAACATCACTTGGTAACACTCTGAGTTGCCACAGACTTTGTATGTTCACCTCTGCTCCCTGGGAAATTGTTTCCACTGCTGGAGCCCTGGGCTGCTACTCCCTTCTGTTTGCAGCTCTCCAGGAGCTGCAGCTCCATTCCCTGTACATCCAGAGAAGCTCCTCTCAGCAGCTGTTTCCAAAGCACGAGCCCTTGTCCCCCAGGGTGTTCTTGCTGGCCCAGACATTTCTGATGGGAATGTCACACAACTGTGAATAAAACCAAACCAAAAAGGTATATTGTCCTTGTTACTTAGCTTTTTGGCCTATATGATGAACTCAGCACTGATTTTCACAGCGATGCAGTTGTGTGAAAAATTACGCCTTCTCTGATTTTTAAGTCTCTTGCCTCACATTCTTAACTGTTCTAAAACTCATCTCACAAGAGTGAATAATCATTACCAATCACCTTCTTTACAATCTGCATGGCACTAAAGTCTACTACTCTCCTTCCAGACATAGCTTTTCCCAAGAGGAAAGTCCTTATCTGTACCTTATTACTTCATATATAAACAACTTGATACTTTTATCATCCTAGCTGCAGCTTTCCACACTCTTATTATAACTGCATATAGTATTTTTAGAACTGCAGATAATATTTAGGTTGCAGTCATACTAGATTTATGAAGTTTTTTTGTTCTATTTTCTATTTCTTTCCCAATAATTCTTAGCATTCTATTTCCCTTCAACATTACTAAAAGCACCTGGAGTCCTGACATTTGCAGAGGACTCCAAGAACTTTCCAGAGTGCTAACTAAATTAGATCCTATTATCATCCATGTAAAGTTAAAATTGCTTTTTCCTAAACGTACTTTACATTCATTAATTTTGAAGCGTATTATTTTTCTGGTCAGTCACATACTATTGCAGGAGCCTTCTGCTTCTTTGGACAGTCAGGTTTAGCTTTCCCTACCTTGTATTACTTTGTGCCAGAAACAAGCTTTGTTGCAGCTACTCTCACTTCCTTCCCAGACTTTATGAGTATTTCAGTAGTACCAGTGCCCGCCTCACCTCTGTGGGCCCTGCTGCAAGGACCTGTGTATTCAGACACCAATTAACTTTCCATTCTTCCTACAGCATGAAATCCTGTCATCTATTCTCAGGCTTCTATCCCACTCTTTTCTTTTTCAATTAACCCAGAAGAGACATTTGCCTTGTCACATAACTGATGAGTTACCTCAGCAGCCCTTGATACCTGATTTTGTCAAGGCTTGTCAGAATTCCTCATTTGTTGCACAAACAGGATCACCTTTCTCCATAAGCTTGTGCCAGTACATTTTCAAAGAACTCTCAAGTGTTTCTGAATTGTAATTTCCCTTCCAAGGAGCCTTAGCATCTCTCACCACAGAGCATTTAACCTACCTGCAGGTAACTGCCTCCACCATGAGGACTTGATGGAGACCCATGAGGGTTGCTGACAGGCCAGCCTTGTCTGGGTAAGATCTATCCCAGGATCTAATTTACCAAGATGTTTTGCTGCAGAAGAAGAGTTCTATAAAATGTCCCAAAGGGAGAAAAGGACTTAGCAGAGCTTGTTATGGGAGTTTTGAACTACATTAGAAGGGGAACGGGGACATAGACAGGCTCAACATAAAGTGTGGAAAGGGGAGAGCTATGGCAACTACACAAGGAGTAAAGAGAGACTTAAGAGGGGCCAACTCCAGTAAATACAAGCAAAGATGTAATCACAAGACTGGACTGTGGGGCATCCCTTTGGACCCTCTCTGGGATATTGACACAATCAATACAAGCAACACAGCAAAGCATAAATAGTCCAGGAGATTCCTGGGAAGCACTGATGACAACTTTCTGTCACAGCTGGTGGAGGATCCCACAAGGAACGCTGTGCCGACTGCCATTAGACAGGAAACATGGGAGGCCTTTTGGAGATGTGAAGGTTGGGTGCAGGCACGGCTATAGTGACCATGAAATTGCAGAGTGGTTTCGATTCAGAGGCAAATGTCTCCTCAGTAACTTTGCTGATAACACACAGCTGGGAGGAGTGGCCCATACCCCTGAGTGCTGTGCAGCCCTTGGGAGGGACCTCAACAGTTTGGAGAGATGGGCAGAGAAGAACTGTCTGAAATTCAACAAAGGCAAATCCAGGGTCCTGCACCTGGGGAGGAATAACCACAGGAACTGGTATGAGCTGAGGACCGACCTACTGGGAAGCAGCTCTGTGGAGAGGGACCTGGCAGTCCTGGTGGACAAGCTGTCCATGATCCAGCAGTGTGCCCTTGGGCCCAGGAAGGCCAACAGTGTCCTGGGGTGCATTAGGAAGAGCATTGCCAGCAGGTCAAGGGAGGTGATCCTGCCCCTCTACTCAGCCCTGCTGAGGCCACAGCTGGAGTGCTGTGTCCAGTTCTGGGCTCCTCAGTCCAAGAGAGCCTTGGAGCTCCTGGAGCGGGTCCAGTGGAGGGCAACAAAGATGATTAATGGAGTGGAGCATCTCTCTCACAAGGAAAGGCTGAGAGAGCTGGGCCTGTTCAGCCTTGAGAAGAAATGACTGAGAGGGGACCCTGTCATACATCTGAAAAAATTTCTTTCTTGTGAGAGTGGTGAAATGCTGTAACATATTGCTGAAGAGGCTGTGGAGTCTCCTGACCTGGAGATGCTGAGAAGAAAATGGGGGACAGCTCAGAGCAACCTGCTCCAGGTGACCCTGTTTTGATCAAGGGGGTCAAACTGGATGATTTGGAAACTCAACTATTCTGTGATGGTTGAGAAGGTAAAATGATAGCAAGCAGTATTCAGACTCTTCTAAGAGTCAGTTCAGGCTGTTGGTAGAAATGCCTATCAAAAAGGACTCGAGAAGAACAAAAAAGAATTTTATGTAGTTGAGATTAATTAGTTGTGACATATTAAAGAACATATGATAACAAGGGAGTTTTTAGAAGTGAACAAGTCCTCCTACAAAAAGAAGCAGGATTTTCTAACTCTATTTAAAACCAAATGCAAACAAATCAAAAGGGAAAAAAAGACCAGAGCAAACCCAAATGTTATAGACATTTAAAAGTTGTTTAAAGCATAAAATTAGTTCTAATTTCCTTTTGGGTGCAAGAAACCAAACAGTGAGCAAGACTTCTAGAGGGATAAGAAAGAGTAGAAAAAACCTGATTTATTTATTATGAGGGTGTTCATGATAAAACAACACTCAAACAATGTTCTTACCCTAGAACCCTTTTTACAGGTTTACTTCTTCATAGACTGTAACTCTAAAAACATCTTAACTTTAAGTGTCACTAGAAGAGGTTTTGGGAGAAAAAGCAAAAACTGAGTAGAAAACAGTAGCAGGACCAGGTGACATTCACCTGGCAGTCTGAAAGGAAAGCCACCTCCCCATCAACTGTGCATCATCTCTCTCATGAGTCCACCTCAGCAGACAAGTAGAAAGCAACAAACATAATACTCAGTTTTCTGAGAGATTCAGGATGGACTAAGACAGAAGATTTTCACTTCAGTATGCAGAGAATATTCTTTTAGGCATTGCAATGCTTTCTATTAAAGTATGCCAATAGGTTAAAATGAATCTGAAGAAGTTTAAGGGAATATAACTCTTCGAATGGAAGATGTGATTTCTTTAAAAGATTTTTAAAACTGTGTGGTTGCATATGCATTTGTATCTGGTTCCCTTCAAAGGTGTAATTTTAAAAGCCATGATATTTCTTTTTAATTCATATTCTGTGCTATAAGACATTAAGGACAAGAGTTTTAAAAGACAGTGAAAATCACAGAGACATGAACAGCCTACTTGAATTTGAATGGTATCAGAACTTAGCAAGGCAATATGAAATCCCTACCTCCTTAGGATTTGATTTTTATTGTGGAATTCTGTGAAACTCCTGAAGAATTGTAACAATCTGAAAAAAAATCTGATCTAGTCATCTTTTCTTTCTTAGGGACGTCTCCAGAACAGCTGTTGCCAACCTTCCAGCCAAAGGACTGGAAAGCCTGAAAGAACTAATGGCCAAAAACACATGGACTTTAAAGAAATTACCAGCTGTAAAGGTATTCCTTCAGCTAATGCGAGCTGACCTATCATATCCAAGTCACTGCTGTGCCTTCAAGAGCTGGAAGAAAAAAAGTGGGTGAGTTTCACTAACTGGCATTTACTTTTTAAATATCTCAGTAAAGACAATGTTTTACTAGTAATATAAAAATACATCTATTGGCACTTTTGTAACCATTTTTTCTAGGTATAGACAATGTTCTTTGAAACAGATTACAATTGCAAACTAGCAGAAGAATTTTTTGTAGGACCTTTTGCAGCATTTTCTGCTCTTGTTGAGCCCAGAATTAAAGGGAAAGAAAACAGAAAAGGGTAATGTGCTAAAGCAAGGCCTGGGAAAAATGTGTTGGAGAGGTTATAGCCTCAAGTCTCATGTTTTCTAACTGAAAAGCTGTTGACTACTGAAAATTTTTTGACTGCAAATACAGCTACATCACACCATGGATTGCAAATTGCTGCACTGCTAGTCAGCTGTAAAGAAGCCACTGAACAAAAACTAGACTCATGAAAGTTCTGGGAGAAATTGAATAGTGAGCAACAGTGAAAAAGAAAGTAATACTGTATGTATTAACCAAGAAGTTATAAACAGTAGATAAATGTCTTCTTACCTACTAAGAATGTAGGTCTCAAAAAAGAAGATGGATTATGGATGCCAAACAAATAAAATTACTACTGGGGATAAAATTAAAAATACAGTTCAAAAAAAAAAGCCCAGAAATGCTATCGTACATTATATGGTCTGTTGACAAAAATATATCCAATCACATTTTTATAGCTACATTTTCATTCAGGATGATTTGCTTTTGAAGCATTCCCTTTGTTCACATGCTGTGCATCAGTCAGATTGTAAATGCCAGCAGTGATTTCCCCCTCTACTCTTTCAGGATCCTCGAGTACCTGATATGTAACCAGAGCAGCCACAGCTTTCATAAGAGATCAGTCGAGACTCTCAGAGACCCTTTTTACAAGGATTATGCAGAAGAATACACAGACCAGACCAATGCTGTGTATGACACGAACACCAAGTTCACAAGTTTTCATGAAAATCCCCATTATTACATTTTCTTGGAAGACCGTGGAGAAGGAAATCTTGGCTTTGGCAAAGAGCTCAAGAACCCTCAAATGGAAGATGTCCAGACCTTTGACAGTCATTATGACTATCCTGTCTGTGGAGGCAACGAAGACGTAATATGCACACCAGAGCCTGATGAGTTTAATCCCTGTGAGGATATAATGGGGTATCAGTTTCTGAGGATTGTGGTGTGGTTTGTGAACCTGCTTGCCATCCTAGGCAACATTTTTGTCCTTTTCATCCTTCTCACCAGTCATTATAAACTGACCGTACCTCGCTTTTTGATGTGTAACTTGGCCTTTGCTGACTTTTGCATGGGGTTATACCTCCTTCTGATCGCTTCAGTGGATCTCTACACCAGGTCAGAGTACTACAATCATGCCATAGAGTGGCAGACTGGGCCTGGCTGTAACACGGCCGGGTTTTTCACGGTCTTTGCCAGTGAACTTTCTGTGTACACCCTGACTGTGATCACCCTGGAGCGCTGGTACGCCATCACCTTCGCCATGCGGCCTGACCGCAAGATTCGCCTCCGGCACGCCGTGCTCATCATGCTGGGAGGGTGGCTCTCCTGCATCCTGCTCGCCCTTTTGCCACTGGTTGGTGTCAGCAGCTACGGCAAAGTCAGCATCTGCTTGCCTATGGACACGGAAACACCAGTGGCTGAAGCCTACATTGTCTTCGTTTTACTATGTAACATCATTGCTTTTGTCATCATTTGCGCCTGCTACATAAAAATCTACGTCACGGTGCGAAACCCCCAGTACAAGTCAGGGGACAAAGACACCAAAATTGCCAAGCGCATGGCTGTGTTGATCTTCACGGACTTTCTGTGCATGGCTCCCATCTCTTTCCATGCTTTATCTGCCATCATGAACAAACCACTGATAACTGTCTCCAATTCCAAGATTTTGCTGGTACTTTTCTACCCACTCAATTCTTGTGCCAACCCCTTTCTTTATGCTATTTTCACCAAAGCTTTCCGTAGAGATGTGTTTATCCTGCTAAGCAAGTTTGGTATATGTGAGCATCAAGCTCAAGTCTACAGAGGTCAGACAGTCTCAGCCAAAAACAGCAGTGGGTCTTACGGGCACAGAATCAGCCGAGGGTTAGGTCAGATTCTTACAAGCATTCAAGACCCAGTCAATGATTACCTTCCTGCTGTGACAATGCAGAACCAAATTCTCATGGAAGAATGCAAGCAAACTGAGCTATAACATCTCCAAGTATCACAGCCAAAACCTGGTCAAGAGGTGATTGCACATACAGTGAACCAAGTGAGAAGATAATATTCTCCGTATCCTTTTCCCCTAGATTATGCTTTGCTATAGCTGAAAGTACCTCCAGAGTGGTCTTCTTTTAGACAAACCACTTATTTGAACTCTTATCAGTGCAGGGCAAAACATACAGTTCTGATGATAATTCTAGAAGTAGATGTGAATGCTCTACCTAAAAAGGAAAACTTGTATATACAAACTGAGCAAATATAGAATATTCCATTATCTTAAAAAAATATGTAAGAAACAGAAGACCAGCAATAAGACTTGGGGGTACTTATATGACTGAAGAAAAAAATGGACAAAGTTTGATAATAAAAACATATTTTAAAAAAATCAAAGGTTGAAGCTCTCAAATGCCTACATGTCAAAAGATTGGAGTTTTTTTCTAACAGCAAACCTCTAAAACTTCCACCAGGCCTAAAATGGAACAGATTTCTTCTCATTCTGTCATCCTGACCTAAAACAAATCTAGTCTTTTGTTTGCTGTTCTTGAATTAGTTTGGTGAGGTGGGAAAACAAGCTGCTTCTTCATACTGCCTTTATAGTGGCAAAAGGCAAATTATCACTGATGTTGCCGCTGCTCATAACAGGTAAGAAACATTAGGGCATATGTATCCTTACTATCACTCTCTCACTTTTTGATAAATCTATTTAGGAGCTGGTTTATTTGAATTTGTTTTGAAGACCAGGCTACCCAGTCAAGTTAACGATGGCTGTTTGGGGTTTTTTTGGATGACTGATCCAGTTGTTACTGTATTTCAGTGCTGTTTTATCTGAGCATGTTGATTGCTCTGAACACCCTGTAATTCCTGCTTTCTTACCACTTCTGCTGCCCCTACTTGCCTCTCTCTTACAGGGTAGAGCTTTCCTTTTAGCACTTTCTATGTTTAACTGCCTCAAACCTCGACTTAGACCAAGAGAGTGGATCTTTATGTTACTTCATGCCATACAGTTTACTCCATTGAAGGCTGACTTCTAGCTCCTCCAACATGTTTTAAGAACATTTGTCTATCTCATAGTGAGATCTGTTACCTGACCTCTGTAATGTTTGCAGCATAACTGCAAGCATCACATAGTTATCTTCTGGCTGACCACAGCCTGGCTGTAGCTGGGACATATGCTCTGCACAGTGTGCTTAAGGAAATCCATGCTCAGACACAGGGAACAACCCCCAGCCTAACCCATTAAAGCATCCTTCTGCCATACCTGCTGCTAGATGGGGCCAGACCAAGGTCAAGCTTGGCTGTGCTCAGCTCATTCACACACCACAAACAAATGAACGGAGGCTTGGCTCTCTACACCTCCTGCAGACATCAGGACTTGGGGTAGGAGCTGCTCTGCACCAGCTGCATTGTTAACACTTGAGTGGCCTGAGTGCCTGGCTTTGCTGGCAGGATCACACCTGCTCCCTCACTAACTGGCTCTGCAGAACTGCTACCAAGGTTACCATGGATTATTTCACTCATCTGTTTGAAAGCCTTGGCATAAGAATGGAAAATATTGTGTGGATACGTGCCTTCAGGTAGGTATTTTTAAAATAATTTTGTAATATCTATACTGGTTTTCATGGAATTATAGTCTTTGAGGCTATAATTAAATTGATCAGACAATAGTCAGAACTTATATAATGTGGGCTAGTAGTATCAAAAAAAACATAATAGTAGAGCCCTTTGAACTGCTGGCTACTACAGCTGCAAACAGAGTGATTGCAAATGCCATGTACATACTCTACTTGATTCTGTATTTTCCAAATATTTAAAACTCAATTCCATTCTGTATTTCTGGTTATAAATGAAGGCTGCTTCAGTGAGTGGAAGCAAGGGCCTAGATTCATGAATTCCCTGAGATGGTCTTATAGAAAATAAATAATCTATCATTGTTAATGCCATTTTAAAAAAACGACAATATTGCAGTATAGACTAATTTAGCTGCTTATTTGGGGGGAGAGGTATGTTTCCACTTTAGGTTGATTCTCACCAAACTCTGAAACCAAAACTGCTGAAACCTATGCAAATAATAATTTATCACCTCCTCTTCTGTAATCTGGAGTTGCCCAGTGTTACATCAGAAACAAAGAGTTTCTTAAGTGTGCAGATAAGCAAAATTCCTTACTCTTGAAACAGCTGCATCTGTAATGCTCTGGCCATGTCTGGGAGTCCCATAAAAACATGGGACTCTTCAGATGCAACATTCCCTCTGCCAGGTTCTGCCACCCTTCTGATACTGAAATAACCATTAAAGGGAGAAAAAGTTTCCTGAGTGCCTTTATTTAGTATCTCAGCAGCAGCAAAGACAATCAAATTCTAAGACATTTATCCTACAGACTTCACAGACACTATGTACCAGTGGAAAAGAAAATCCAAGATTAAATCATATTATTTTTCGGAAGGAGAGGAAAGACTAAATCAAAATTTATGTTAAAAGTGCTTTTAAAAGTAGCATGGATCTTAAACCACAATATTTCTTTCACAGAAACTAGCAGGACTTCAGAAAGATGTGGTATGTTGAACTGGTGCAGGTTGCTTGTAAATTAATGCAGCTGTTTGCTGTTGCTAATGGATGACAGATATATTTACACGTTATTGAACTTTTGTCTCATCATTGCATGTACCTTATACCTGTTAAAAGAACTCCGAGATGCTGCCTTTATCAACAAAGTTTGATATTTCCAGTTTGTCTTGCATAGTCCTTCTTGTGTTATTTGGTAAAAAATATTTTAGAAGCTCTTGGAAAGGTCCAGGCAAATAAAATTTAAATAATTTGTCAGACGTTTTCCTGTAAGTGTTTCCTATAGATATTCTTTCATTCCTGCTTTGATCAATTCCTTGAGCCATTTTTGGGTTTGCGCACACCTTTATGTAATAGTTGCTATTTGAAATCTGTCTCAGCCAGTTGTATTATTTCTGGCATTTAGTATGTATGTTCTCTAGAATACTTCAGAAATAATGCAAAGCATGGGAATAAAATGTTTTGTTTGAAATTGGAAGAGTCTCAGCAAGTTTTTCAGGAAATTTTAAATTTTTTCTCCTAGAAAAGAAGTTAATACTATTTCTTTTGCATTCAACTTCATTGTTCTCCTTGGCTGACCTATCCCATGACATACTGTCTGATGCAGGTTTGGGGGTTTTAGCTCCATCACTAGCTGTGAGAAGGATGTCTTAAATGGCCATCCCAGACAGTGCAGCACAGATAGAAAGGAACAGCAATAGTACTGCTGAGCTCAGGGGTTCCACAACCATCATTCATTACATCCAAGATAATCCGAAAAAAAAAAAAGCTGTAAAGTTGAGATGGGGCCTTAATTATGAACACTTGAAACTTTCTCTGAGCAATTTAATGGCTTTAGGTGACCTTTGGTGGTCTCCTCTCTCTCCAACAGAGAGAGATGTGGCTTTTTTATAGAGTAGGTATTGGTTCTAGATGACATAATCTGCAGCAGGTCAGCTATAGTCCAAGTAAAGCACACCCTGCCCTGCTATTAGTATTTGGATTCTGAAAATAGCACAAGCAAAGATAAATTTCACATCACTACCATAGCATTTTGGTTTATTAACATAAATGCCCTCTTGCTTCCTTTCTTGTGGGATAAATAAAGTACTAATGCTTACAGTACAGGAAGACCTGTACCAAAAAAATCTCCTTAGAAAGAAAAGCTTGATTTGTTTAGAAGCCCTATGCTTGTGTGTCAATACGAACCAAACCCTGCCTCCCAGGCTGTTTGGGCAGGCTGATGAGTAATAGCAGCATAATCTGTATTGTTCTTCTAACAGATGCCAGGCATCTGCACTCTAAAACCCCTCAGTAACCAAATGGTTTCTGGGTTCCTGTTGAGATTGGACAGTGAGGGACAAAATTAGTTGGATATTACGCCTTAGGCACTCTCCTCCTCCTTTGTAGGGATTCTGAAAACATGACATTATACTGCACTTCCATGTAGGGTTTGTGGACTAAGGCATGAGATGTTGAAGGGCCCTCCTCATGCTCTGGAACAGAAGATAGTTAAGAGGCCTTAGTGACGCACACCAGGAGATTCTGACAGCATCGTCAACCTGGAATTCACACTGGTCAATAACACATCTCCATAAAGCTGGAATACTTTTCATCTGTTTAGTCACTTCCATCTGACCAGACTTATTCTTGTGTGAACTGGAAATCATGATTTCCAGTGAAAGTGAACAAATGAAGGCTCTATGAGGTCCATACACAGAGTATTTAATCTGAACCCATCAGCTCTAACTTCTTATTCCCATTCCATACCTCCCCCCCTGTGCTTCCATGTACACACATTGGGATGAATTTCCACAGTATCCCAAATTTCTAGGTTCTCAGCATACAAATCCTGTGTAGTTTTGTAACTGCCTGGCCTTACTTTCCACCCTGAATATATTGGGTAACTATTCCAAAATACGGAAAAGTGTCGTGAACTGTAGCACCGGACTTGGACCTCACTGGGGCCATCCTGAATTTACTCGAGTTTAACTTCCATGGGGTTAATATAATCAACTTGAATCTTACCCCACCTTGTTGGGAGGACTTCTCTGTGCCGTCCTGATTATATGCAACGCCAGGGCTTGTACTTGTGGCCATCCCAAGTCACATCCTTACTGCTGCACACCTGTGCAGCTCCACTGAAGTTCATGAAGCTTTGGTAACGAGTTCAAGGAGAAGGAATCCACTCATTTTGGTTCTTAGCTATTCAACATGCAGCTGTGATGAGGAGTATCCTTTGGGTTTTCTTCTCTCTTAAGGAAAGACATGTTGTGAACATCAACTTCATTGACAACCTGTATCCAAGAGCTCACTATGCAGTCATTAGAAAGTCACTGAAACGACTGGATTGTTACTCACATATAAACTATGATACTTTTGATAAGACCTACTTTGCTGCCAGGAACAGCCTCTGTTTCAACACTGAGACTGCTAACTGGCTGGACTGCCAAGCCCATGCTGGTTGTCTTACAGCTTCAGCTGAAATGACAGTGGCTTTTCTTGGAGAAGTGAAGAACAACTACAGTACTCTTATGTCTTTTATGAAGGCAAAGCTGCAACAAATTAAACCTGAGCAGTAACATGAGTTTTAACAAAACCTTCTCACTGCAGGCTCTGAGGTGTTACCTGAATGTCTGTCTTCCCCATGGCTTGCTGCTGACATATGCAGGATATCACTGAAATACCAAGCAGCACGAAAGCTGTATTTGTGGTGGTTTCAGTCTGACTTGTAAGAACTCCCTGAGTTGTATGTGGATTACTGCTGCTGCCTAGAGGGAGCTGTGGAAACAACAGATGAATTCTTTTTGAGCCAGCTATGGTCAGCATAAAGCAGCAAAACCAGTATTTTGATTAAAAAGCAGTTAGGAGAGTGTCTGACACACTAGCACATGAACTTTCCCTATGAAAAATCCAGAAGGAAAAAAAATGGGTTTTTCAATTCATGCGTACACTTCTCCTTTGACATAAAAGTATGCTTGCAATCTCTCCTTGATTTTTTGTTTTTTTTAAGGGCTGGCTGCGTTATTTTATCTTTTTCTCTGTACTGTTTCCTCTTCCCCGTTTCTCTTTACATCTCCTTTCGCTGCTATTTGAAAACCCCACGCTCTATTGAAAGAATTACTTAATGTTTCCCACCCACCATCTGAAATGATTTAGGCTACCTGGCAACACAGCAACCTCTGAGAGAAATAACAAAGCTGTTTAAGGACATGAAAATCATTTAGGGCAGAAAATAAAAGCTAAAAGATTGTCTAAACAAAGATTAACAGCAATTTGACCTGGTAAATTTAAGAACTGCTCTACTTTCTCTCTGCGCCCTCCCAAAACCAACTTAAGTGATACATGAAAAAAATCTGTGATATGAATACTCTTCACCTTTAGCTACCTGATTTTTAATACCAGCATCATCATCACACTTATCAAGCCCTTTGTCTACTCTTTAAACATACGGGGAATTTGACTATATGCTGCTTTAATGTTTTAAGACTAAAACTATTTATTAAAATCAGAGAAATTCAGCCCACAAAAAAACAGGAAGTCAGAAATATTATGCCCAGCAGTAATGTTTCTTCTTCATTAAAACCACGAACAGGGTGAGCTCAGGAGGAAAGGGCTTCCATCCTGCAACAATTTCAATTTTCTGAAACAAAAGGCAATCTGTGCCAAAACAAAACGTGCAAGTAGTATTTCCAAGAAGTGAATTCTGCAATAAATCTTTTTTTAGAGATGCTGTACATCCCACAACACATTACCTGTTGGAACCAGACAGCCCACCTAGAGTCAGCCAGTTGTTCCCCCCAGGGGAAAGGTCTGTATGAAATACTCAGACGCTGGTACAGCAGGACACATGAGGAGTCCTACCTGCAGGGGGCTCACAGCAGGATTCCTAGGAGAAATGGGAACATTCAGGCAGCCAAGAGCCTTAGCAGAAAAGACTGCCTTCCGTATTTTGCTGATCAAAATGGTTTTCCCCATCACAAGCAAGGAAGGGCTGTTCCTTACCTTGCCATTAAATCCAGCAGCTCCAGTACTCGTAAAGCAGCATCTGGACTCTCTTGGGACTCCGTCCTATGCTGCAGACATTTAGAGGGATTTTTCCACAACGCTGTTCTCCTTCAATTGGTTCCTCTAGCAAAGGAAAGACGTTTCTACCTTGACAGAATCACACATCCACACGTAACATTTTTTGCTGTTACGAGATTATTTATTATTTTTACAATTTGATGATGGTCTTTGTTTTAGATTTGCTACTGAAATACTTATCCAAATTAAACACCATGTTCTCAATTCCAGTAAACTTTTATTTACCAAACTGAACTAAAAAGCAAAACAAAAACTAGATGTATTTTTATATAGTTATCATTAAAAATCACATTAAAATAGCAGTTCATGAACATCCATCTTCAGAAAGCAGTTTTTGGACCTACAGAAGTGAATGGGCAATTCAGTATCATCTGTAATGTAAAGCACTATTTGCATTTATTCTCTCTCCATATTATTTATTTCAGATAACCTTCTTTTAGGTCACACAAGGGTGTACGCATTTATACTATGTAAAAAGGTGTCTTCACTCTAAAGAAAGAAATTGTCCTAAACCAAGTTTTCTGAATGTTGTATTTCCACACTGAAGGTCAAACGTGGTTCAGCTGCAGTTCATCTGAGTGTACTACAGATGTCCTTACCTCTGAAAGGATTAGATTTTGGCATAATCCTGTTAGTGGTGAAGAGTGCTGAGATCTGCTCTGAAAACAAGGGACAAGTCTTTAACAGAGTATTTTACAAACAGAAGTCTCTATTAGAAAAAACAATACACACTCAAAAGCTGATGCAGTTTAAGACAAGTTGTAAGGAATAATGTACAGTTGAAAATAAATGGGGACATACTGAAAGCTGTGCTAATATCCCAAGACTCTTATCCTCTCACACCTCTGCAACGGCAAGAATTAAGCCATATAAAAACAGGTACGGAAATGATGCATTTTTAAACATACTTGATTTTGCAAAAAAAAAAAAAAAGCTTGAAATACTTTGCTCAGCCACAGCTGGGAGAGCACGATTAACATTCAATTGTAACACTCTCATCTTTCCTCACAGGAACGAAATCTAGCTTTGTGTTTTAACTTAAATTTACTATTAATTTGTCAGCATTTTGCTTTGCCTCCTCTTTTGTCAGGGTCCTTTTGAAAACCTTTTGGCCAAAACAACAGGCCATTTTTCTGACCTGTTTGTTTCTTATGTGTTGTGCAAGCTACAACAGCAATGATCCCCTTCAGAAAAACACTGGATTTTTTAATAATAAACAGTTATTTAACCAGAATCAAATCCAACTCCCTTTCAAGTGAGGCAAATTTTGTGGAAAAAGCAGTACTGTATTTTTTCAGATTTTCTTAAGTGTTGAGGGCTAGAGAGTAAAGAGGAGTACTGGGGGGCAGAGGAGGGGGATCCATCCTTGAATACTAGGGGGGAAAAAAACAACAACACACCACTCCTCATGAGTCTTGCTTTGTTATACATTGACACCACTGTAGATTAAAATTACTTCAAAATCATCATATTCCAAAATGCAACCCTCCATACAGGCAGTATAGCCTATACTTTTTTTAGAGTTTCAAGTTCAAATTTTAGATTTAAAAATAAATCACAAGTCATGTCTCAAGATACTGCTTTTAGATAGGAACTGAAAAGATGTGACCTGCTTACACCAGAAAGCAACTCTATCAGATTAGATTAATTGATGAAGACAAAACCCTATTGATTGGCCAGTTAGCATGCAAGAACTCTGCGTTTTACTTCTGGGTATTTTCTCGCATTTCCGCATACAGGACTAATACCAAGATGTCACACAGAATCACAGAATCAATAGGGTTGGAAGGGACCTCTGGAAAGCATCCAGTCCAACCTGCCTGCCAGGCAGTGTCACCTGGAGCAGGGGAGTCAGGAACTCATCCAGGTGGGTTCTGAATGTCTCCAGATAAGAAGACTCCACAACCTCCCTGGGCAGCCTGTGCCAGTGCTCTGCCACGCTCATTGTAGGGAAGTTCTTCCTCATGTTGAGGTGGAACTCCTTGTGTTTGGCCATTGCTCCTTCTCCTGTTGCTGGGCATCACTGGAAAGAGTCGGGCACCATCCTCTTGACACCCATGTTTGAGATATTTATATGCAGTAATGAGATCCCCTCTCGGTCTTCTCCCGACTAAACATGCCCAGCTCTAAGTCTCTCCTAAGAGATATACTCCAATCCCTTGGCCATCTTTGTAGCCCTTTGCTGGACCTTCCCCAGTAGCTCCTTGTTGTTCTTTTACTGGGGAGCCCAGGACTGGACAGGGCACTCCAGATGTGGCCCCACCAGGGCTGAGTAAAGGGGGAGGATCACTTCCCTCAACCCACAGACCACTGCAGCCCAGGATGCCTCAATATGAAGCTGTTAACCAATCTTACCTCCACGCCTAAGCCTTACATTACCACAGGGAGAAATCCTTAAATAAAGATGCAAGTCTGGCCTCACAATTAAACTACGAAAATTTTTATAACATTGTGATGGTATTAAGTGGAAAGTCTGCACGGCAAACTGAACAAATGGCAGTGAAATTACCTGCATGTGATGAAAATCAATTCAGAATCTTCAACATTATTATGGATTAGTAATAAGCCTCATATATGAAACAAACGCATATGCAAGATAGTAAATGAAGTGGCAAACATTTTTAAATAACATCTTTAATTAAAGTTTTTGCAAAGGCAAAATATTAAACTTAAAATAGGTCTTAGTACATCAAAATACTAAGTTCTCTAATTGTATTCCAAGCATGGCCTTTGAAACATAATATCCTGTATATCACAGAGGAGCAACCTTGATCTGCAATTGTACAGAATGAATTTTACAAACATAATAAATATATTTACCCCCTTACACATAACAGTATATGTACAACAGCAGTTGACAATAGTAGCTCAGAACAGCAAAAAAGGATAGTCCCCCACTCCATAATCTATTGGTACCCTATGCACTCTGGAACATGTCTCATTGGATGACTGTACATATAGCTAACCCAAGGTAGTTTTTCCTGTTTCAAAAAGCTCCTTTTGTTCCACAACATCTAATCCACCAAATAATAATTAAAAAACACACTGCATGAACTGCCTGAAAAAAGTAGACGACATGGAAACCAACGTACTGGTTTTTACACATTTCCCAACCAATCACAGCAATGGGAAAACGAGACTTTAGATGCCAGACACCAATACAGAACAATATGCAAGTTTCTTCATCTTGTATAGTCACTAGTCTCAAAGTCTGAGAAGAACTCTAATATCAGATGGGGGTGCATGGGTGGTGTGGGATGGCACACAGTAAACCCTACGGTGCTGTGTAAGGCAGCCCAGTATCAATCCAGTGTGCATTGCCCTAAAACCACTGTTCATTTCCTGGACATCTTATTGCATTCTATTAGGAAGCTTTTGCTTTGGGGGAAATTCTGGGGGGCTTTATGGTTTCTAAAAGAGCTTTAACAATTGAAGAGATTAAATAAAATGAACTTCAGTTAACAAGGTCTCTTAACTCCTTCAATGAAATTAAGAAATTTTACTCTGGTAGTGTTATGTGGTGACATAGTTACTGCTAACTGTCAAGAGGTGATTATTTTCACGGACTCAAGGAAGTTTACCACCCCTAGTTGTGCAGCAAAAAGATAAGAAAATATTTATTAAAAAAAAAAATCAGTTACATGACCAACAAGTTTTTTGCTCTCTTCTAGAAAATGTGCTTCAGAATCACATATCAATCCTGGAAATACACACGGACCACAACTGTCACTTTAAATAGTGTTGAGGAAACTGAATGATGTTTAAATGCAAGTTGTGAGTACAATGCAGGAACAAAGAGTAAGAAATCTCAAAGAAATCTTGTTGCTAACCAGCAACTGAGGGGGAATAAAAACATATTTTATTTAAATAGTCCAATAAAGTTCCTTATGTGACTAAACTCTCTATTATCTCCTTAAAAGAAAACATTTTGTTTTCCACTTAGATGGTTTTAAATGATTGCACACACTAAAACCCAACGGAATTAGCACAAAAAAGTTGCTTTTCTGATTGAAGCACTGCAGGAAATTTACTCTCTCAGAAATCATTGTCATACTGGCAAAACAGGTATTCTGCAAACTGAAAAGGCACAAGACTCAATTTTGCCCAGTTGCTCTACAAGTTTCCATCAGCCATCATGGTTATAATTCTGAAGTTACCTTCCCCATTTTTTTCCATCATAAAAAGGTGCTCCATTATCTGTGCAAATTTTAACATAAGCCCTCTTGAAACCATTAACTGCTTCCATAATACTGAACTATTTAAATTGGGGAAAAAAAAAAAAGGCTATTTCTAATGGGGAAAAAATCACTTATGAACATGGGAATCCCTTGCTCTCTGAAAGGAATGGTTTCTTTAGAACCTAATGAAATGGTCTGTTCAGTTATATAGTTAAAACCATGATTAAAAATTCAAGTATAATAATAAAATTAAGCAAACTACATTCTTACAGCAAGCTGCTACGATAAAATGAAATTAACATGCTTTTTGACTTAAAAAAGGAACACTTGATGTAGCAGTAAGAGCACAGTTTGGTATGTGCATGGTTTGACTGGCTTTCCCAAAACTTCACAGATATTTGTATTTGAAGACAAAACCTATCTGAAAAGCATACCATACAGTTAGCTTGCAAGAGGCTGTGCAAGTACAGAAAGCTTCTAACATCCTTCAGAACAGACTAAGCTTAATTACCTTTAAAGCTCAGTTACCCCTTAAAAATAAATAGGCTATGCAGCTCCTAGTATATGTATGTGGGTGAGAAATACCATTAAGCTGTATGAAAACAAAGTGTTGTATAAGTAAACTGGGTTCCAGTAGTACAAAAAGGTATCTACAGCTAAAGGGATGTTTTTTCCTTTTATTGGTTTGGTTGTGCAGCGTTATGGGAATTTTCCTGAAGTCCACTACTTAAGACTTACTGGTAACAGACATTGAAAAGGTGAGGGAAGAAATTAGTTGGTATGTTATTGATTTCCTTGCAGCTGTACATAGAAGTGTCAACAGTGGTAAAAAAATAAAATATCTGCGTTGTTCAGAAGAAAGCAAACACCAATCAGTTTGAGATACCTTGAAAGCCCCAAGCTAAAAATGCAGTTTAAATGATGATTCCATTACTGAAGAATTAATTAGAAGAATCATGAATTAACTTACCATAAAGCTTATGAATGTAGATGGCTTTCTAACAACCATATGGCTCTAGACATAGCCTACAGGCAGTTTTAGTCATTATCTATGAGAGCACAGGTGCACCAAATCACAGCAATAAAACCTTCTTTACAATTTGTTGTGGTTTTTCTACATACTACTGAGACTATAAATGCACTTGGAGGCAAATGAATCAGAGAATGAAAATTAAAGCAGTTGTTACATACTGCTAAAATACACTTGTGACTTTGTTAATGTTTAAGATGTCTTGTTCTCAAGCAAAAATAGTCAGAAATCACGTCTGCTTCTCATGGTCTTATCTAATTCAGTAAAAATTATCTTTGTTGTGTCCTTTTTTATCATCTTTTGAAGCACCCAACAAAATGCAAGATTTTTTTTGAAATGGTGAGCCACATGAACATTCCTTCCTCAACAGTTTCTGAAGTATAATGCCCATTCCCTCTCCTCGTTCAAAAGTGCTGCATTTCCAAAAGCAGAGTTTGCAAGAATGACCCTATGCATGAAGAAAAGTTCTTCAACTTCTGAGGTGAGAAAGGGAAGGAGGGGGGAATAACTTTGTTGCTTTTCATAAATTGAACACAAAAAAACCCCAAACAAACAAACAGTAAAAAAAGGCAAGTGAAAAAGTGACTACACAAGGTTTAGTGCATCTGACTGCTTGATTTGCTGTTACCAAGACAGCCTAAAGACTCTAACAAAATTTGTGTTCTCAAAAGCTGTGCAGCTCTCTTCATGAAATTACACACCATCTGGAAACTTTAGAGATTAACTGCTGCAGGTAACTTCTGGCTATACTTTTTAGTAAAGCAGATCTTTGATTAAGAGTTGCAGCCAGGCAGTTAGAATTTTTATGTGACTTTCTGCATTGAGAATTTAGTCCTTCCTGTGGTCTGTTGAATTATTTGTGGATGTCTGGACTACATACATAGTAAGCAGGTAATGGAATGCACCTATTATAGCATTACCTAGATACTGGATTCAAAAGGTAGCCAAACCCTTTAAAACATGTTTTTTAAAAAATTCAAGGGAAACTTATTTGTTTCAATTCAGTGATGCTGAACCACCACAACAAAGCAAGAATATAATTAACAAGTTAAGCAATCTGATTTTTGTGGGGGATGAGGTGCTTCAAATTTGAAAAATGCAACCCTAGATAAAACCTATCACATGAAATTAAAATAATTTTGAAATATAAATCATCATTTTACCATTTTGTAACTGCTAGGAACAACAACCTGTTTATGGGGAACTGCATTGAAAACAACAAATAGATATAATAATTCATGAGCATATCAGAATTAAAAATATTTTCCTTATACAAGTTATTTAAAATTTAACACCTTAATTCTTACCCTTCTGTACAAAGCTTGCACACAGTTTCAGTAAGATTCTGACCATCCTCACTACCAAAAGGAAGTGTTCAAAGCAAAGATTTGTACATACAATAAGCATTTTCAGATTAATAATCTATGAAAGGGAATAGTTCCTTCAATCAGTGGAAGAAGTATTTTAAAATCTTAAATCAAGGGCAGGGGGGACAAAGCCTTACATGCTAAATACCAGCTGTAGGTACCTGTACGTAGAATTGATAATTAAGGTATTCCTAACACACAAAACCAGCTCCCAGACAATGCTATAGCTGCTACAGTCCATGGCTTGCTCATCTGAAGTAGTGTCTTTGTTGCCACATTTTACCTTTGTTCCAATACTTTTGTTTATTTCTGATGTGCAGATACACATTTTGATTGGAGTATACATCCAAGTCTCAACCTTTCCTGCTTTTGTTTTTTTTTTCTTTTCCTTTTACAGGGAGTTCTTTTGTTTTGTCTTTTAAAACTTCACCATTCTGCGTCCCCAATGGCTTTGGAAAATACATAATCTCTTCCATTAAGATTCATGATGCCATCTTTGAGATGAAATTTCCATTTGTTTTTACTTCTGTGAATCTAAAAACAGGGCAAAAACATAAAATTATTACTCTGCATCAGAAATAGGTAATAATGTGTAAGTAAAATATAAGAGCAAGAAAAATAAAAATAACTATTAGACATACATTAGTAAATTATTAAAAATACTGAGTGCCACATCCAGTTTGTCCATAAACTCCTCCAGGGACACTGACTCCACCACCTCCCTGGGCAACCCATTCCAATGTTTAACAACCCTTTCTGTGAAGACATTCCTCCTGATGTCCAGCCAATGTGTTTAATTTAAAACTAAAGAAATTTGAGCAAAATTCAGTCTACAGGTAGAGGAGTAAACTTTGGAAAAATTAAAAAAAAAAAGAACAACAAAACAACAACAAAACCCCAACACCACATACTGTAAGCACAGAGCAGTGCACACTTGCAATCTATCAAAAACTGCATCTGAAAGAGCAAAAGATCATCAGATGACCAGATACTCAAAGAAAGC